>CM042571.1:14217500-14252500 GCA_023630585.1 Cranoglanis bouderius | reverse complement strand
TGTATGTTTCCCATTCAGTTCCCCTGAAGCACATCGAGGTGGATCTGCAGGTTCAGGGGCATGTAGTGACGGTGACCGCCACCCTGCAGTATATAAATAAGGAAGAGCACCCCCTAGAGGCTGTGTTTGTCTTCCCCGAGCCTTCAGGAGCTGCTCTCTGCCATTTCAGTGCCAAGATTGCAGACCAGGAAATAGTGGCTGAGGTGCAGGAGAAACAGGAGGTGACTAAAGCTGAGCTTTCCTGAAAGTGATAAACTAATGATCTTACCTGCAGTATCCTG
The DNA here is from genome assembly GCA_023630585.1 of Cranoglanis bouderius. NCBI lineage: Eukaryota > Metazoa > Chordata > Actinopteri > Siluriformes > Cranoglanididae > Cranoglanis > Cranoglanis bouderius. The sequence goes on along the minus strand of CM042571.1, from coordinate 14,252,219 downwards.
TACACTGACAGGAATGTCAGTGCAGCATGGATTGTAGATTGTAGGTAATCACCATGCCTCACACTGAGAGGGAATGTGACGTGTAGTTTTGTCTCTGTGTCTCTGTGTCTGTGTCCATTTGGACTCCATCACTAAAGTGGAGTCCAAATGTCCTCTAGAGCCCCTGATGTTCCTCAACACAGACCACACAAAGGCAAAGGTGTGTTTGTGCTAGAGCAAGAGTTTCACTTAATGTTCATATCAAACATTAGGACAAATGGGACAGCATAATTGAAGAACTGGTCATTCTCCCTTGTCTTTTTATTCTTCTACTGATGGCACCTCTTTCACTCCTCTCAAAACTCAAACCTCCCTTCCAACATATAAGTAAAGACATGTTCTAGACCTGGTCTTGAGTTAACCCTCTCCAACTGTGAACATTGTTGTTACTCCACTCCATGTTTCAGATCATCACTTTGCATCCTTCACACTGACCCATCTTTGACCTACTTTGCCCTCTATCTTGCAAACCTAGGAAGTCTTCTTGCCATGCTCATTGGATGTCAGATGTGTTATGCAGCAATTGGAGATATAAGGGCAAGCTGCACGCATCTGCATCTGATCTATTCAAGCTTCCCAACATTTCCCCCCGACTCAACCCTACACCTCCTCTTTCACCCTCCTTCCCTGACTCCTCATGACGATTGGTAAAAAAAAAAAAAAAAAAAAGCTGAGAAGATTGGTAAAATCTGCCAGTCTTTTCCCCCTACCCCAATTCCTATGCTATGGGTTCAGTCTTCCTCTCCTTTTTCTTTAACCCATTTTTCTCCACTTTCTAGAGATCCTTCAGATTATTCTGTCCAGCAATCCTACCTAAGACATCCTCCCCTTCATCATTAATACTTCCATCATTAACGACTCCATAACATCTGAATTCAAGAACGTAAGGATTATTCCCATGCTGAAGAAACCCACTCTAGATAACCTGGACATCAGCAACTACCAACCTATATAATTTCTGAGTTATCTTTTTAAAAATTCTTGAGCACACTGTATACAATCAACTGTCTCTCTATCCTACCCAGAATGACCTCCATCCTAACCATTCTTGCTTCAAAGAGAAATTGTTCTTTTGGCTATTACTGCGAAGTTTCATGCTGTCAAACTGTTATTAGTCCTCATCCTCCTCGAATCACAAAACTCTTTTGAGCATTCTCATAAGTCTTGTAATTTGTGGCACAGCATAGCGTATGATGCTTTGTCGTATGAGGTGATATTGAAGGGATTCACATATGCTCCATGCAGACTCTCCACTGGTGTCCCATATGGCTTAGTGCTGGGTTCTCATCTGTTCCCTCTTTTATACCCACACTCTCAATGAGGTTATATCCTCACATACCACTGCTATGCTGATGACACTCAACTCATCCTCTCCTTTCCTCATTCAGACACTCATGTTTCTGCATGGATTCCAGCATCCCAGCAAGTCTTAGCTGCTGTACATCCCTGAAGATGCATCCCCATATCAAGATTGTTTATCTCCCTGGACAACTATCAGATCTTTCCATCTGTCACTGCACATAACTTTGGGGTAGTCCTGCACAACCGACTATCTTTTTCACATCACATGGCTAAACTGGCTTGGTCATGCATGTTTCACCTTTATAACATCAACAGGATCTGGACATTTCTATCCACAAAGACCACTCAGGTGCTTGTTAAATCCCTTGTCAATTCAACACTGGACTACTGCAACTCGACCCAAGTCCTCCCACACCACCCCATTGCTATGCTCCCTCCACTGGTTTCCCGTAGCTGCCCGCATCAGAATTAAACAATTATGATTCCATGCACCAGTGCCTGCCTACCTTCAAGTACTTATCACATCCACTCTGCACCACTCTCCCACCAAGCATCTAGCAATGCTTGAATGGACCCACTATCTATCAAGGTACAAGGAAGACATGCATCAAGGCTCTTCTTTGTCCTGGCACCCAGGTGGTGGAATGAACTCCCTCTAGCTGTCCAAAGAGCTGAGTCACTGGCTGTCTTGTGTTTTGATCTCTTTCCCCAACATTTTAGATTGATAGTACTCTTAGTCCCTGGCGGTATTCTTAGTCTAGTGAACTAGCATGAAGATGTGTCTTTGATAGAGTCTGCATAAGCACTTCTGTTACTTGCTCTGGACAAGGACATCTGCTAATGGCTGTAAATGTAAAAGTCGTACCCTATCTCCCTCAAGGTTTTGCATGTAGTGTGCTCTGGGATTCTTTTCTGCTCACCCCAGTTGTAAAGAGAGGAATCTTGACTGGGCATAAAAAGATTATCTTAGAGAGGCAGAGTCTCTCAGAAGTTCACCAATCTGCGAAAAACTGCGTGGAACAATTTCAGAATAATGTTCCTCAGCGTAAAATTGTGAAGACTATGAATAACTCATCATCTACAGTACATAATATCATCAAAAGATTCCGAGAATCTGGAGAAATCTCTGTGCGCAAGGGACAAGGGTGAAAATCAATATTGCATGCCCGTGATCTTCGGGCCTTCAGGCGGCACTGCATTAAAAACAGGCCTGGTTCTGTAATGGAAATCACTGCATGGGCTCAGAAACACCTCCAGAACTCATTGTCTGTGAGCACAGTTCGCTGTGCCATCCATAAATGCAGGTTAAAGCTCTATCATGCAAAGAAGAAGCCATATGTAAGCCACATGATCCAGAAACGCCGCCGTCTTCTCTGGGCCAAAGCTCATTTAAAATGGACTGAGGCAAAGTGGAAAACTGTTCTGTGGTCAGACGAATTGAAATTTGAAATTCTTTTTGGAAACCATGGACGCCGTGTCCTCTAAACTAAAGAGGACTAAAGAGGAGAGGGACCATCCGGCTTTTTATCAGCGCTCAGTTCAAAAGCCTGCAGCTCTGATGGTATGGGGGTGCATTAGTGCCTATGGAATGGGCAGCTTGCACATCTGGAAAGGCACCATCAATGCTGAAAGGTATATACAGGTTTTAGAGCAACATCTGCTTCCATCCAGACGACGTCTTTTTCAGGGAAGGCCTTGTATATTTCAGCAAGACAATGCTAAACCACATACTGCATCTATTACAACAGCATGGGCTCGTAGTAGAAGAGTCCGGGTGCTGAACCGACCTGCCTGCAGTCCAGACCTTTCACCAACTGAAAACATTTGGCTCATCATGAAATGAAAAACACGACAAAGAAGACCCAGGACTGTTGAGCAGCTAGAATCCTGTATCAGACACGAATGGGACAACATTCCTCTCCCAAAACTCCAGCAGCCGGTCTCCTCAGTTCCCAGACGTATACGGACTGTTGTTAAAAGAAGAGGGGATGCTACACAGGGGTAAACATGGCCCCGTCCCAACTTTTTTGAGACGTGTGCAAATTCAAAAATACCTTATTTTTTCCTTAAAATGGTACATTTCCTCAGTTTAAACGTGATATGTTTTATGGTGATATGTTTTCTATGTTCTATTGTGAACAAATTATGGGTTTATGAGATTTGGAAATCATTGCATTCTGTTTTTATTTACATTTTACACAGCGTCCCAACTTTTTTGGAATTGGGGTTATAAAACAAGAACAAAAGCTAAGCTAATTTTGGTTGGCCTTTCCTTGCTTTCCTTTCATTACCTTTCTGTTTATTTTTTATCCTATTAGGGACTCTGATGGGAGACCCTGTGGTCATGGTCAGTTTCTATCCGGAGTTTCCAGAGTCAGTGATGTCCTCTATGTCGTCATGTGGCGAGTTTGTGTTTGTTATGGACAGATCCGGCAGTATGAAGTGCAGGATGCATTACGGACCAGGTGCACAAGAACCGTTCCGTAGCTATTTTTCTTTCTTTTTTTTCTTATCATAACAGCGTTTTGCCATGCAAAGAATGAAAAGATTTTTTCTTTTCATATGAGTTAAGGTTCAATTAAAAAAAAAAAGAAAAAAAAAAACACTGACTATGTGAATAATGATGTGTTTAGGACACTCTGCTCCTGCTGTTGAAGAGTCTCCCCATGGACTGTTACTTCAACATCTATGTCTTTGGCTCTCACTATGAATCCTTCTTCCCGTGAGTAACCCACACATGAACCAGTGAACATGTAGTGTTTCTGTCACTCAGTGCATTAATCAGACACAAGCATGGAGGAAATTAGGTGAAACGATACAGGGCTGGGTGGTAGTGTGTAGCTGTGCATGTTCTTCTCGTGTCAGCTTGGGTTTCCTTTGGGATGTCTGGTTTACTTCCACCTCCCAAAAACATGCCAGTTGGTATTGGCTAAGATAAACTGCTCCTAGGTGTGAATTCCTGCCTCCTGCCCAGTATTCCCGGGATAGGCTCGCGACCCTGACCAGGATAAAGTGATTACTGAAAGTGACTGAGTGATACAGAGCTGGTTAGATGTGATGTCACAGCTTTGTTGTTTTTGTTGTGTTGTGTGATTCCCTGGCTTTTAGGAAAAGTGTGCAGTACAGTCAGGACACTATGGAGCAGGCTGTGAAGAAGGTAAAAGAGATGCAAGCAGACATGGGGGGCACAGAGATTCTGCGACCTCTGGAACACATTTACAAACAGTCTTGCGTCCCCAACCACCCAAGACAGGTAACATTATTCTTTATCCAAACCTGTAGTTAATTCTCAATCACAAGTGTAGAATTGTCAAGAACTTTTTTCTTTGTAGCATTTCATGATATCGCTAGTCAAGGCCAGTAGATCATCAGTACGCCAGTACATGAACACACACATGCATATCCCAACAGAGCTCTCTTCTCTCTCTCTCTCTCTCTCTGCACTCCTTTCTGTCCTCTTTTATCCTCTCCATCGCTCACTGCAACACAGAACATCTATGAATTGAATTCTCCGCAGGTGTGCATTCCTTACCTCTCAGCTTCTCCAACCCCGACGCCCATTCACAAACTGGCGCTGTTGTAAAGGGTCTTTCGAATCAAATATTTTTCACTTCAGTTTGGAAAGACCACATAAATGGCTGCCACGGACACTCCGTCCTGCGTAGGGTTCATAACTGAATCTATAGCAAATGATAGACGTCTGGCTTTGTGTCCTAGACAGTGGCTCGTCTAGGACACAGGCCAGCTTGACTAGACAGTGAAGTATTACTGCAGTGTCAACACACAATTCCAGACAATTTTTTCTTCATCTTTGCTGATATTTTTTTCCCTGGATGTTTTCCAATTTCTTCTCTCTCTCTCTTTTCAGCTGTTCATATTTACAGATGGTGAAGTAGGAAACACCAAAGATGTTCTTCACTGTGTGAGGAGAAATGCTGATTTCCACAGGCATGTGCTGTTTAAAGCTTAAACATTCATGATGTAAACAATTTTTTTTGCGAGTAAAACTGAGTAAAACTAAAGGGATAAATACTTAAAGCTTTTAAACAATTTCTAATACATATATCTAAGTGCGAGGTACAAATATTTTATTACACTGAGAGAATTAGCATTACAGTATATATTATTTAATTGCACTAAGGAGCAAACTGGTTTAAATAACAAAAGAAAAAGCAAATAACTAAAGCAAATCTGATACCCAGACCAAAAAAAGGAAATGTATTGTACCACACCACTGCTGCATGTGAGAGTTCAGTAGTAATCTGTATCTTTTCTACAATAACAATGGACTTGATATGGCAGAAACTCATTATTCAAGCATAAAATTAAAAGCATTTTAAAAGAGAAAAGAGTTGTTAATCCCTCTGTTTATTTCTTAATTAGTGTGTTTCAGTTTTCTTTAATAATTTAAGAAGGCTCATAAGGGCTTTATAATGCACCTCTTTGTTTAAACAGATGCTTCTCATTTGGGATTGGTGAAGGTGCAAGTTCTGCACTCATTACAGGATTGGCTGCGAACGGCTCTGGCCACGCCCAGTTTATCACAGGAACTGACCGCATGCAGGCCAACGTAAGACCGGATTCTTCTCAGAAACAAAGAGACAAACAGAAACTTGTACTAAAACCTAATGGTGTCAAATAATGAATCACTTGTTATTGAACATTCTTTGTCTTTATTTCCCAATGCTAGGTAATGCAGTCTCTCCGCTATGCTATACAACCAGCAGTGATTGATATCACTGAGGATTGGACTGGTTTGTCTTTCACCCGTCTGAGCCCCCCGATTAATTCACTTTTCCATGGTCAGAGAGCACTGATTTATGCCCAGTTGAAAGGAGAGGTGAGAGACTTTTTCACACTGTTTTACAGGAAAACGTTCACTTTTTTCATATTCTGAATCTGAATGTACTGTTTGGAAACTGTTTCGCATGCGTTCCCTTATTTCTACTCATTAGTCCATTTCTCCCTGAAGCCTGCCGAGAATAGCGGGTAACTGCCACAACCAGTATCTCATCTTATTATGATTTGATACATGATGTGTGTGTGTGTGTGTGTGTGTGTGTGTGTGTGTGTGTGTGTGTGTGTGTGTAATCATATAATAAGCCCTGGCTTTAGGTGTCATACCTGTCACTCAGCTTACAGTACTCAATATCAGTTAAATCTACTATCTCTGATAGTATCCATGGATAGTACCAAAGTCCCTGTGTTATGTAACACAAGGGAAGGGCTGGATGCAATCGCTGGGGAAACAGTCACTTCATTAGGAACATAACCAAAATTAAGGGAACACAAAAGCATGGGAGGCAAAAACAAACAATAATCCACAAAATAACGAAGCAGTCATCCAAAAAGGCAATAATCCACAGAAACAGCGAGGTAATAATTCCAGGAATAGCAAAACATATATCCAAAGGGTCAAGGCATTAATCCACAAAAAGGTGAGGTAATAATCCACACAAGAACGAAACAGAAAGTCACCAAAATAACACGGGAATAATCCACAAAGTAGCAGGGCAGTAATCACAAAGGAGCGAGGCGATAATCCATAGGAAAACGAGGCTATAGTCCACGGTCCAGGAAATGCGAGGTGAGTACGAACGCCAAGGCACGTACATTCATTCCATTCATTCAATGCTAACACAATCTAAACACAATTCAATACTCCGCGCCGAGGCGGAGAAACCAAAGGATTTAAATAATATTAACGAAACACAAAACACCTGAAACTAATAACGAAACATAAAGCAGAACACCAATGAAAGAACAGGGGAGTTAACGATGTTAAGCACTGCAATTGCATCACATCTGGAGCAGTAAACTTAATTAACTTGTTAGATTTTAATTGACTCGTTAGGACTCATTAGGCAGGTCAAGAATTGTTATTAGGAAAAACTATCACAGAGTGTAATAAATTCTCTGACTCATGGGATCCTCTAAGCATCTGACTGAAAATCTGAAAATGATGCTAATTGATTCTTACAAAGCAGAAGCTATAAAAAGATATCAAAATACTGCAAGTGGAAAGTTTACAGTTTGCACTGTCTGAAATGTCATTAAGAAATGGCAGTTATGGGGAACGGTGGAATTCAAGGTACGATCTGGAAAGCCAAGAAAACTTTCAGACAGAACCATCCGTATGCTCGCCAGAAAGACAAACAAAATCCTCAAATGACACTAAGAACCTGTAGGAAGGATTACCTGACACAGGAGTGGTGGTGAACGATTTTACTCGGCAGTGTTGCTTCAACAAACATGATCTGCATGGAAGAGTCATCAGAAGGACACCTTACCTGCAACCTCATTGTTGGGTAAGGCGACGGTAGACAGATGCAAGTGCAGGTTAAGGTCACTTGATTAGAAATATCCAAAAGTATTGGAACAGTCCGAATATTAGAAATAGCAATAATCCAAAACGTGAGACAATGGCGTAGTCAAAAAAACAGGCGTGGGTCGGGCATTCGGCAAACGGCATGAACGAGGCTAGGCAAGAATCTATAACATGAGACAGAAACAGGATCGAAACCAGAAAACACGTAACAAAGTCAAAAAGGCTTGGCAATAGACAGAACACTAGGTATCTGCGCCAATACTTCGCAATCAGGGTAAGAAACACGGGGGTTTAAATACATGAAGGCCAAGAAAACTTTCAGACAGAACTGCCTGTATGTTGGCCAGAAAGACAAAACATAAAACAAAATCCTCAATGACCTGTAGGAAGATTTATCTGACACAGGAGTTTTGGTGCACAGTTTTACTCTGCAACTTTGCTTGAACAAACATGATCTGCATGGAAGTGTCATCAGAAGGCAAATCTGGCCCAGTGTAATAAGTTAAAAACCTGAAGAACTTAAATATACAGTATAAAGGACTATAGTTGATTTGTCACTGTTTTAGTAATCCAAATAATTTCATGCTCGTTTGTGCAGAAAAACATAAAACACTACATTTTGCTCTAAAAAAAAATCACTATAACCTGTCTGGCATAAATACTAGTGTGTGAGCTGAGCTTTAGCCACAGTTTCTTTTTGAAAAATCACATTCCTATTGTGTTAACTGTATGTCATGTCCAGACCACATGAATATCTAACCTTTTTGTTTCCTTCTGTTTAATTAAAGTAGGTGCATCTAAAGGGAGAAGAGGTTTGTTTAGTTCCCTTAATTAATTGAACATATATAGTACCTTCTAAATACTTGTTGAACTTGAGACTAATATCATATTTTTTTTCTGTTACTGTAATGCATTTTTTTAATAGCTTTTTTGAAGTAAAAATATTCATACATGCATTTTAAAAATTATGTTCAATTTTTAAAATCTAAATGTTAAGTTTCTTAACATATTATTTCTTCTTTTTAATATGTCTAATCTTCACGACATTTGTGTAAATTGTCTTATAGCAAAAGCAGAGCGTGAGTATGCATAACTTTTTTCCTATTTAACTACATATATGTCAGGGGTGTAAGGCAGTAACACTATCTGTATCAGTTATGCTCTAAATATTCGTATCTGTATTCAGATTCAAATCTAAAGTAAGTACTGCCTAAATCTGATTTATATATATATATATATATATATATATATATATATATATATATATAAATAAAAATAAAAACACTACCACTATAGCTCTGGAAACACCGTAAAATGCACACAATTATACGGCTGGCCTGCTCCAGGGTAGGTTATATAAATTCTCTTTATGGGGAACTGTGGAATTCAAGGCACAATCTTGAAGGCCAAGAAAACTTCCAGACAGAACCGTCCGTATGCTCACCAGAAAGACAAAACAAAATCCTCAAATGACACTAAGAACCTGTAGGAAGACACACTCCTGACACAGGAGTGGTGGTGAACGATTTTACTCGGCAGCGTTGCTTGAACAAACATGATCTGCATGGAAGAGTCATCAGAAGGACACCTTACCAGCAACCTCATCAGAAAAAGACAATGTCTGATGTATGCAAAACAATATCTAGATAACCCAGAGGCATTTTGAAACAAGTGCTGTGGGCTAATAAAAATTGACTTTTTATTATTATTTTTTTTATTTTTACCACAATCGCCAAAGATGTGTTTGAAGTAAAAAAAGAGCAGTGTTTGTTGACAAGAACACCTTTCCAGCTCTTTATCATGGGGGTAGGTTTATTATGCTTTGGAGTTTTGTGACAGCCAGTGGCACATGAAACACGGCACATGAACATGGAAGAATGGATTCCAGTAAATATCAGCAAATTCTGGACGTACATGTGTCACATTCAGTCAAGAAACTGAAGCTGACAACAGATTTGCTTCCTCAACAGGACAATGATCCAACACTTACCTCATAATCCACCTAAAACTACTCCCAAAATTTTGGAATGGCCCTCACACTCCCCTGACTTGAACATATCAAGAATATTAAAAAAAAAAAAATAATTCTGCAAAGAATAGTGGATGGAAATTCCTAAAACAAGAATTGAAAGAGTCTGGTTATAAAAAGTATTTGCAAGCTGTAATACAGTCAGGTCCAAAATTATTTGGACAGCGACACAATTTTGGTAAGTTTGCCTCTGTACACCACCACAATGGATTTGAAATGAAGCAATCAAGATGACGTTGAAATGTAGACTTTCAGCTTTAATTTAAGGGGTTTAACAAACAAAAAATATTGCATTAACTGTTTAGGAATTACAGCCATTTTTTACATAGTCCCTCCATTTTCACAGGCTCAAAAGTAATTGGACAAACTAACATAATTATAAATATAAGGATTATTTTTGATATTTGGATGCAAATCATTTGCAGTCAATGACTGCCTGAGGTCTGGAACACATGGACATCATCAGATGCTTCCTCCCTTGAGTTTTCTCCCTGGAGATGCTTTGCCAGGCCTTTGCTACAGCTGCCTTCAGTTTCTGCTTGTTTGTGGATTTTTCTGCCTGCAGTTTTGTCTTCAGTAAGTGAAAAGCATGCTCAATTGGGTTGAGGTCAGGTGACTGACTCAACCATTTAAAAACATTCCATTTCTATGCCTTAAGAAGCTCTTGAGTTGCTTTTGCAATATGTTTTAGTCATTATCCATCTGTACTGTGAAGTGCCGTCCTGTCGGTTTTGCAGCATTTAACTGAATCTTAGCAGTATAGCTCTGTACACTTCAGAATCAGAATGCATTGTCCTACTTCTATCAGCAGTCACATCAATAAGCATCAATGACCCAGTTCCACTGGCAGCCATACAGGCCCATGCCATAACACTTCCTCCACCATGTTTGACAGATGATGCTCTGAATCATGAGCCCTTCCTTTACTTCTCCATACTCTTCTCTTCCCATCATTCTGGTAGAAGTTCATTTTGGTTTCATCTGTCCAAAGAATTTTGTTCCAGAACTGGGCAGGATATTTTTATTTTTATTTTTTTATTTTATTTATTTATTTTTTTAAAGATGTTTTCTAAAGTCTAATCTGGTCTTTCTGTTCTTGAATGTTATAAGTGGTTTGCATCATGAGGTAAACCCTCTGTATTTGCATTCATGATGGTGTCTCCTGATTGTAGACTTTGACAATGAGAGTGCTCTTGACTGGGCTAGATGTTTTGAAAGGGTTTTTCTTCACCTGGGAAACTACTTTAGTAGTCTTCCGTGGTCTTCCAGGCCTTTTTGGTGTTGCTGAGTTTGTCAGTGCATTTCTTCTTTTTAAGAATGTACCAAATTAATTGATTTGGCCACTTGGTCTGTTTTGTTTTTTCAGCCTAATGATGGCCTCCTTCACTTGCAATGACACCTCTTTGGAACACATATTGAGAGTTCCCATGAAAAGCTACTAAATGCAAATTTGGAATCAACTCCAGACCTTTCATCTCCTTAATTTGTCATGAAATAATGAGGAAACGGGCCACACCTGGCCATGAAGCTGCTTATCAGTCAATTATGCGATTGCTTTTGAGTCTGTGAAAATGGAGGGACTAAGTAAAAAATGGCTGTAATTCCTAATTGGTTAATGCTATATTTTTGTTAACCCCCTTGATTTAAAGTAAAAGGTCTACACTTCAATCACATATTGATCGCTTCATGTCAAATCCATAGTGGTGTACATAGGCAACATTACAATATAAACATGAACCAACATCTTAATTCATATATTTGCAATTGTTAAATTATATATATATGTATATATATGTGTGTGTGTGTGTGTGTGTGTGTATTGATGAACTTTTCTCCATTTTATTACTAGTTACTAGTAAAATTTGTGTGTTTGTGTATCTATACTGATGTCTTTGCAGAAGACACCCTTGGGTCTCCAAAGGACCCGTTGTTGCAGCTCGTCTCTCTCCACAAGGCCTCGGGTTGCTGGGAAATGGAGTCTTCACTTGCAGAGGTGTTTGGAAGGACAGAAAAAGAGCTGATCGAGCAGATTCCTGCACAGGTTAATACACGTTAAATGTTTGTGTAACATCATGTGTGACCCCAATGGAACTTTACTCATAAAGCATAAATTATTACTATTTTTCTGTAATTATACTTATTAATAATTACATATAACTAATAGCGTCTTTCACAAAAATGTCAATTTTAGGATATGAAACGGTGCTTTAGATTAGAGCCCTGTGCGGGACTGTTTTCTTAATCCCGCTCCCATGGAAAAGTTCATTTTTTCCCCCCGTAATTTAATTTAAAAAGTGGAACTTTCATATATTCTAGATGCATTACACAGAAAGTGAAATATTTCAAGCCTTTTTTTGTTTTAATCTTGATGATTACGGCTTAACGAGGCATTTCCATACACAGAACTGTTGCTCACTCAATGTTTTTTTTTTTTTTTTTTTCCACACCATTCTGTGCAAATTCTAGAGACTGTCTGAAATTCTCAGGAGATCATTCTCAAATCAGCCCATTTGGTACCAACATCCATGCCACGTTCATGTCACACAGATCACACTTTTTCTTCATTCTGATGTTTGATGTGAACCTTAATTGAAGCTGTATCTGCATGATTTTTTGCATCGTGCTGCTGCCAATTGATTAACATAACTTTAGATTAGATTAGACAACTGCAAGAACGTGCAGGTGTACAGTTGTTCCTAACGAAGTGGGCAGTGAGAGTATGTTAGTTTCCTGTTTGGTTTTGTGTTTGCAGGTGAAGCCAGACGTCTGGGCTACACTTCTGGCCCTGATCTGGTTACATGGCTTTAAGATCGATGCACAGGTTGAGTGGCAAGTTTTGGCCATGAAAGCAGTGGCATGGATCCGTACTCAGAAAGGTAAACTATACATTTCAGCAATCAGTTACTTAACTGTAGAATGAAACGATTAAACAAGACAACTGACGCTTTACTGCAGTAAAACATCAGATGCAAAGAAACGTATTTCCAGCACAACATTACCACTCTATCATTTTTACATTGTCTTACTGTCATTGATGATGATGATGATGATGATGATGATGATGGTGGTGGTGTGTGTGTTTCAGTGGTCAACCAGTCAGAGTGTGTACGGGTAGGTAACGCTCTACTGGGCTGTCAGGTTAAAGAAGAGGCTCTTGGGCTCTGAAGACTTCACCGTCTTACAGCATCCACACAAGAGCCTTGGCATCGTTTTTCATTCCTACATTTAAAAAAATAATTTTTTGTTTGCATTGCTAGTCGTATTGCATTATATCGCACCGCTAATCTGCATTCTTGGAATTCTGGAGCACCATGGAATGATTGTCATGATTTGACAATAGATATTACATTATCAGCCATTTTGAATATTTACTGGTTTCACCTTGTACAGCTTTAAAAGCACAGCTTTGCTGCACAGCTGACAAAGGACTTTTGCCTGAAATGTTATGTTTCTCTAGAAATGTTTGCTTGGCTTTTACGATATACTTTACTTTTATTATATCTGTTAGCTTAATCATTTTGCCTTTTTTAAATCTCACATATGAAAGTGCTAATTTAGAGATCTCTTTTATAGCTAGCTGACACATCCTGTTAGTTGGGATAAACTTAATAAAACTTTTCTATGCCATTGTGTTTGTAATGTTCATTTATTTACTTCAAAATCAAGGTCCTTTTTAACATAATGTTTCTGTCCTTTGCATGTTTGGTTCTTCAAGTCGCTTCCAACTGGCGGCTTTAGGAGTAATTCCTAAAAAGTTAGAAAAGTACTATTCCTGCAGTAATCCGAATATTAGGACTTACGATCATCTCAACTTTTTTGAGACGTGTTGCGGCCATCAAATTCAAAATGACCTTATTTTTTTCCTTAAAATGGTCCATTTCCTCAGTTTAAACATTTGATATGTTTTCTATGTTCTGTTGTGAATAACATATGGGTTTATGAGATTTGCAAATCATTGCATAGCAGTTATTGCAGTAGCAGCCAGGTAAAGTGTACAGTGGTGACAAGAAATGAAATATGATATTTTTAGAAGTACATTAGCAGTAAAATTGCAGTGATACAGCTGCTCAGGATGCTCTCAGTAGTTCCTGAAGGTTGTGAGGATGGATGGTGGGAGATGGGCTTTTCTCAGCCTCCTCCGATAGTCAATGAGACCCTGCCGGGCTTTCTTGGTTATGGAGCTGGTGTTGTGGGACCAGGTGAGGTTCTCCAACAGGTGAACACCAAGGAATTTGGTGCTCTTGACAATCTCCACGCAGGAGCAGTCGACGTTCAGTGGAGAGTGGTCGCTCCGTGCTCTCCTGAAATCAACACTTTAGCTGAAAAATCATATCTGGTAGTTGTGATTTAGTTGCCTTCCAAGAATTCTGTATAAAATGTCAAGTTCACACATCTGCCACAGACCTGGTTTCCTATGACAGAACTAGAGCAGATGCTGCACACTTCCTGTGTGTGGTTTCAGCTAAACAAACTTACACACACACACACACACACACACACACACACACACACACACACACACACACACACACCAACCAGAGACTGACTTATATAAAGATCTAGCTGAAAGACAAAAAGTTCTAACATTCTAAAAGCTGTGTTCACCCAGATGGCTGTTCCCATCTAGTTTGCTGGACAACATACACGGTCCAGCACATGTAAGCAAAGTGAGGCATCACATTTGATAATCAACAGGGAAAAGAAGAGCCTACTCACACATTTGCAGACTGACTTCAGTCTCACAAGGCTCACAGGTTTATTAAATGGCCGAAGTGTGGTCAGCATGGAATGAAGATGCCAAAACAGTAATCAAGTGCTGACTGAAAGACATGATTCCTAGATTGGAATTCCATTATGCATAGAGCCCACATCCTTTTATTGTCTAATTTATTATATAAGTAGTATATATCCTACGCTTTATGTCAAAAAATGATTTACGACCGTGTTGAAAGCTATTGATTAAATAAATAGCTGTGGTTAAAACATAGAAGAGGCGCCGCAATACTCATACGATGTCTGGTCCACGACGTCCCAAACCCTCAGAAGGACGATGTGTATTACACCAAGAACTCGTGTTGAAATGAGTGGTGTCGGCTTCTGCGTCAGGGGAAAACAGGGGTGTTATCAAAACCGAAGACCATCCCTTAAACCCTCCCCACGATCGTTTCTGTAAGGTACATAAATCACGAAAAGCTCATGTCACTGTCACGACATGTGCGTAAATTATGGCTCCAGGGTGACGAGAATGTGCGGGAATTATGACCCCTTCGAGCTGTCAGTTTGGCAAACGTAGTATTTTATGACCTTTTCCCTGTATCCTGGGAAGTTTGTTCTTCCCCAGGTGTCATTACACATAGCGGTGGTGTAAAACTCATTAACACACACACACACACACACGCATGTGCATACATACTCACAGACAGAAGACAGGTGGGGTCGTAAACTACAGGTTGTGCTGAACTGTCAATCAGGCTGACATGAGGGGTCATAAATCATTTTTTGACATAAAGTGTAGGATATATACTACTTATATGACTTAGATAATCCATGAATGAAGACTAAAATGAAGCACTTGGCATTTCTCTCTGCTATGTCAGATCTTGCTCCCACGGAACTACAGGTTTTTTCCCCCCACATAAGGTCCTGGTAAGGAGACCAATGAACTAGTAATCTGCTGTTCCTCTCACTACGGAGAGGCTTTCTTTATTGAGGGTATACACTGTCCAAACCAAATGAGAAACATGAGAAGCTGCACTGAAAAAAAAAAAAAACATTCGAAACAACCGTTACGTATAAATATAAACGGATTAAACTCAAAAACGTTCATTTAAAAAAAAAAAAAAAAAAACATTTCAGCTTACTTCACATACATTAGTGTTTTCAACACAAAAATGTCAATTACCAGGTGAAATTAAGAGTATGCATAAAGTGAACAAAAAAACGTGAGTCACGTCAACTACAGTTAGTTAGGTTAAGGTTAAGTGAACCCAACTTAAAATTTGAAGTATGACTGTGAGCCACGTGACGTGCAGACATCCGGTCAAAGACGTGAAGGAGCCGTTTCCTGAAGCACTTGGTGAAGACGATGAAAACTTTGTCAGGTAATCTTTAAATAAATGAAATGAGTTTTACTTTTTAACATCCATTAACACTCATTTATTGCGTTAGTGCTCAAGGGGCTACTTTTTAAACTGAATGTTTTAATTGCTACGAATGTTAGTACTTCGTAAAAAAAAAAAAAAAAAAAAAGTTTGCAAGTATGCATCGAGTTTGTCCGAGTGTTTGTAGCATGTAACATTGCAATCTGTAGCATGTAACATTGCAATCTGTAGCATGTAACATTGCAATCAGTAGCATGTAACATTGCAATCTGTAGCATGTAACATTGCAATCAGTAGCATGTAACATTGCAATCAGTAGCATGTAACATTGCAATCTGTAGCATGTAGCATTGCAATCTGTAGCATGTAGCATTGCAATCTGTAGCATGTAGCATTGCAATCAGTAGCATGTAGCATTGCAATCTGTAGCATGTAGCATTGCAATCAGTAGCATGTAACATTGCAATCAGTAGCATGTAGCATTGCAATCTGTAGCATGTAACATTGCAATCTGTAGCATGTAACATTGCAATCAGTAGCATGTAACATTGCAATCTGTAGCATGTAGCATTGCAATCTGTAGCATGTAGCATTGCAATCAGTAGCATGTAGCATTGCAATCTGTAGCATGTAGCATTGCAATCAGTAGCATGTAACATTGCAATCAGTAGCATGTAGCATTGCAATCTGTAGCATGTAACATTGCAATCTGTAGCATGTAACATTGCAATCAGTAGCATGTAACATTGCAATCTGTAGCATGTAACATTGCAATCAGTAGCATGTAACATTGCAATCTGTAGCATGTAACATTGCAATCAGTAGCATGTAACATTGCAATCTGTAGCATGTAACATTGCAATCAGTAGCATGTAACATTGCAATCAGTAGCATGTAGCATTGCAATCTGTAGCATGTAGCATTGCAATCAGTAGCATGTAACATTGCAATCAGTAGCATGTAACATTGCAATCTGTAGCATGTAACATTGCAATCAGTAGCATGTAACATTGCAATCAGTAGCATGTAACATTGCAATCAGTAGCATGTAACATTGCAATCAGTAGCATGTAACATTGCAATCAGTAGCATGTAACATTGCAATCTGTAGCATGTAACATTGCAATCTGTAGCATGTAGCATTGCAATCTGTAGCATGTAGCATTGCAATCAGTAGCATGTAGCATTGCAATCTGTAGCATGTAGCATTGCAATCAGTAGCATGTAACATTGCAATCAGTAGCATGTAACATTGCAATCAGTAGCATGTAACATTGCAATCTGTAGCATGTAGCATTGCAATCTGTAGCATGTAGCATTGCAATCAGTAGCATGTAGCATTGCAATCTGTAGCATGTAGCATTGCAATCAGTAGCATGTAACATTGCAATCAGTAGCATGTAACATTGCAATCAGTAGCATGTAACATTGCAATCAGTAGCATGTAACATTGCAATCAGTAGCATGTAACATTGCAATCTGTAGCATGTAGCATTGCAATCTGTAGCATGTAGCATTGCAATCTGTAGCATGTAGCATTGCAATCAGTAGCATGTAGCATTGCAATCTGTAGCATGTAGCATTGCAATCAGTAGCATGTAACATTGCAATCAGTAGCATGTAACATTGCAATCAGTAGCATGTAACATTGCAATCAGTAGCATGTAACATTGCAATCTGTAGCATGTAACATTGCAATCAGTAGCATGTAACATTGCAATCTGTAGCATGTAACATTGCAATCAGTAGCATGTAACATTGCAATCAGTAGCATGTAACATTGCAATCTGTAGCATGTAACATTGCAATCAGTAGCATGTAACATTGCAATCTGTAGCATGTAACATTGCAATCAGTAGCATGTAGCATTGCAATCAGTAGCATGTAACATTGCAATCTGTAGCATGTAACATTGCAATCAGTAGCATGTAACATTGCAATCAGTAGCATGTAACATTGCAATCAGTAGCATGTAACATTGCAATCTGTACCATGTAGCATTGCAATCAGTAGCATGTAGCATTGCAATCTGTAGCATGTCCACGCGAAGTGCGTCATTTGGGACAGGGGGATAGTGAGCATCCATGCTCCCTGGTTTTTGCGGTGCATTGTGGGATTTTTTTTAAGGGAGCAAACGTGTCCTTGCTAATTTAAGTAGGGAGCTGAAGACACACCGCCTTCTTAATGTAATAAAAATAAGTAAATAAATAATTTAAAAAAAAAACCGCATTTCGAATCCTTTTGAACCCTTTGGCATACCATAGTCCACAGTCACGTCTGCAGCTGACTGGAAACTGTAGGCTGTTTTTCTACTCCTACTTTTTTTCTACATCCGGTCTTGTGTCATTGTTTTTCCGTGCTTTATGTACTTTATGTACTGAGTGTGTAATTAAAGTTTTATTTTCAGGACTTCACATCAGCAGTGTGTTAGGATTCCTACAAAAGGACGACAAAATGAATTGTGGTTTGCTGACAAACAAGAATGAGCCAGGTAGGATTTAGAGTGTTGCGTGTTATTTTTATTAATAATATATATTTTTAAAAAAGTACGTTTTTAAACAATTTACACACACACACACACACACACACACTTTCAGTAACAGCTTTATCCTGATCAGGACAGGTGGGTCCGCAGACTATCCCGGAAGTACTGAGCGTACGTGCGTCTTTCAGCAGAAACGAAATGTTAACGTATTAATTACACAGAAGTTTATTGTGTTCCTTGTAAACTGCTTGGTTTTGTGTTGGAAAATTCTCCTGTGCGCTTTTCAGTTCGCGTCACTGTTGAAAATCACACCGTATCACATTGTATTTGTTAGATATGCGCCATGTAAACACGACTATCTATCTATCTATCTATCTATCTATCTATCTATCTATCTATCTATCTATTTATTTATTTATTTATTTATTTATTTATTTATTTATTTGAAGACAGAACAAGTAACAAACATAGCATAGCATAGCATAGCATACAATAGTACAAAACAAAGTGTGCATTAATTGGTAACAGGGGATCCGAAGATTAAATCATAATATTTTAAACATGTTAATGACTTTATTTTATTTTATTTTATTATTATTATTATTATTTTTAAAACAATTTCAGAGAGGACATAAAACAATCAATCCACTATAAACACCTTAAAGATTGGGGATGAATTTACACGCTTTTGTTTATGTGTATACAATTTTGCCAGCAGTATAAATAAATTAACAGTGTATTCAAGACCTTTGTTAACATTTTCATCTTCTTCTTTTCCTTTCGGCTGTTCCCTTCAGGGGTCGCCACAGCGAATCATCTGCCTCCATCTAGCCCTATCCCCTGCATCCTCTTCTCTCAGACCATGACTACCTTCATGTCCTCCTTCACTACATCCATAAACCTCCTCTTTGGTCCTCCTCTCGGCCTCCTGCCTGGCAGCTCTAACCTCAGCATCCTTTTGCCGATATATTCACTCTCCCTCCTCTGAACATGTCCAAACCATCTCAACCTGGCCTCTCTAACTTTGTCTCCAAAACATCTCACATGTGCTGTCCCTCTGATGTACTCATTCCTGATCCTATCCATCCTCGTCACTCCCAAAGAGAACCTCAACATCTTCAGCTCTGCTACCTCTAACTCTTCCTCCTGTCTTTTCCTCAGTGCAACTGTCTCCAAACCATACAACATCGCTGGTCTCACTACTGTCCTGTACACCTTTCCTTTCATTCTTGCTGGTACTCTTTTATCACACAACAGACCTGACACTTTTCTCCACCCATTCCAACCTGCCTGCACACGCTTCTTCACCTCTTTTCCACACTCCCCGTTGCTCTGGACTGTTGA
Organism: Cranoglanis bouderius; assembly: GCA_023630585.1. Taxonomy (NCBI): domain Eukaryota; kingdom Metazoa; phylum Chordata; class Actinopteri; order Siluriformes; family Cranoglanididae; genus Cranoglanis; species Cranoglanis bouderius. Next base: position 14,232,591 of record CM042571.1, on the reverse strand, counting down.
CCCTAAGTACTTAAAATCCTGCACCTTCTTTATCTCTTCTCCCTGTAACCTCACTGTTCCACTTGGATCCCTCTCATTCACACACATGTATTCTGTCTTGCTGCGACTAACCTTCATTCCTCTTCTCTCCAGAGCAAACCTCCACCTCTCTAGAGTTTCCTCCACCTGCTCCCTGCTCTCACTACAGATCACAATGTCATCCGCAAACATCAAACATGCAGTCCCACCTTCACCGTGAACTCCTCTGTCACACCTACCGCACACCTTACCATTGTCCTACTGCTCTCATACATATCCTGCACCACTCTAACATACTTCTCTGCCACTCCAGACCTCCTCATACAATACCACATCTCCTCTCTTGGCACCCTGTCATACGCTTTCTCTAAATCTACAAAGCCTACTCCATTTCTCTTCCTGTCCACCCCATGATAAAACAGTTTAAACCCTGCTCCAATGATCAGGTGGCTAAAGTCTTCAGGAAGGTAGATCCCCAGGAACAGGGTTGGTGACCACTGCTTTATAGGGTCAAAATGGGAGTCAACATCTTACAAAAAATTGGAACAAGTAAAGACCTTGGAGCCAGAGCGTGTGCGGGAGATGCGGTTAGACGGACAGTAGGTCCGCCTCTCGCGCCTATATTAGTGATGCAAGCTATTTGCTAACTCAGAGCAGCAAGTACCTTGTCATTAATGTGATTGATGACGATGTGATGGTGCAGGTGCATTGTTGGACATGTTGACAGGCATCATAGACATTTGAACAGGTGTTCTCACACCTGCTATGGAAAAACTTTCATGAAAAAACATATGATATGAACTGTAACACTTTTTGTAACTGTAACTGCCATCTTTGCCTGTTTTTGGCGTAGTTCCACTGAAGCACATCGAGGTGGATCTGCAGGTTCAGGGGCATGTAGCGACAGTGACCTCCACCCTGCAGTATGTAAATGAGGAAAAGCGCCCCCTGGAGGCTGTGTTTGTCTTCCCCATGCCTTCAGGAGCTGCTCTCTGCCATTTCAGTGCCAAGATTGCAGACAAGGAGATAGTGGCTGAGGTGCAGGAGAAGCAGGAGGTGAGTAAAACAATCAACCTCTAACAGCTTGTGCTAAATATCCTGGCCTGTTCATTGTTTAATTGAAAATACACCCCTCACAACATAGTGGAACATTTTTGCGCTTTTAACTTTGCTTCTGAATATAAAGTGAATACCTTTGCTAATGTTATTTAGTCATACATGTCTGATAAATATAAATAATTCTGTTACTATGTGGATATCGATATGGATCAGTTATAATAATAATTTAAAAGCCGAGTTTTCCTGAAAGTGATCTGTAGTATCCTATAGACTAGTTAACTGGAATGTCAGTGCATCCATAAAGCATTAGTGACACAAGTCATGTGTAGTATTCTAGAGTCAAGTCTTCTCAGTGATAAAAGCATTGTAACGAATCAATCATTACTAGCATTATTCTTTTCCACCAGAATAATGTAATGGATCAACTTTAAACATGAAAAACGAAACAGAAGCGCACGCTTGGATTCGAAGCACCTTTTTAAACGAGACGAGTTTTAAAGCGTGCCCTCATTATCTACCAGAATGTGTAGTAAATCGGATGAATCTGCAACATCTAAAAATATTCTCCACCAGTTACAATTTATGTAACGAATTAAAAGATGTTTAAATGTATTCTCCAATTTATGTAAGGAATTAGCTCGACTGGCGTGAAATATATCTATATATCTAATCAACGCGTGTTGTGACCAGTTATAAATATACATCAGCCATGAAAGGGAATTCGTGTATGTGCACATATACATATAGGTAATTAACTACAACGGATTATAATTAATTATGACTATGTATGTGGTCTAGATCAGCTTTTAGCATTAGCTGTAGTCTAGTTTGGAATTATGAACTCTAAAGAGGGACTTTATCCTTCTGGCCAGGAAGGATTAACCAACGAAGTTTGTTATTAAAAATTAGAGCGGGTAACGGAGATCTTATGCAGTGTAGAATTGACTCTATCACGTGACCAAACAGAGACAAATCAAGCGTGGGATAATAGATTTTAATAACTAGATGTAACTATGGATACACACGACTAACTCTAAGCAAAACATACATATGTACATCTCTATACAAGGAAAGAAAAGGTATAGAGAGAAAGTAATGAATTAAAAGGGGATGGCAGACAAAAACACAACTAATTAGCCTTTTTCAAAACCAGCAACGAACTTAAATCTCCTGTAAACAGGGGTACAATCTTAAACGCAGACATAGATCCATTAACTATACTTGCATGGCTTCGGTTTGAAAGTTCGCGCGAGGTCGTGTAGAGTTCGCTGGTTCGTCATGCCGTTTGAAAAGGCGTGGGCCGTGAGGCGGTTGCATCTTTTGTCTGGGAGAGAGAGATCCTGGCTTCCTCTTCCCGGGGCACGTGGCCCCGGGGGAGAGAAACCGGAAGAGTGTCAAGTTGAAGTGAAGAGTTGAGGAAGTGACTGAGAGATTTCAAAGCGTGGTGTTGTTTTAAAGACAACACCAACACACACGCCTCTTTGGGCTATGGGCCAATCAGGAAGTTGGATTTGTTGGCGGGATGAACTCTCTTTGTCCGGTCTCAGATGTGGATTTGCATGTCCAGGGAGGAGCCGGTTTATACCGTATTATATATGAAATTAAGCGAAAGCTTGAAATAATGTATCCCATTGCAATATGATATGCATAATCAATCAGGGTATCGCAAGACGATTAACTACATACCAAATTCGATGGACTTATAAAGAATATTACAAGTAAAATATGGTTACAGACATTTAAAATAATATCCTAAGTTAAGACTATCTGAAATCATTATGGTTAGGTCACATAAACACACAATATATGCAAATAAGATAACATCACACTATTTGGACATTGAATAATTACATATAATTACATGTTACATTCAAAAGAAATTCTTACATTGTGTGTGTGCACGGGTGTGTGCTTTGTGTGTGTGTGTGTTTGTGTGTGTGTGTGTGTGTGTGTGTGTGTGTGTGTCTGAAGAGGGGGGGGTCGTGTCACATTCCGATGGCATCTGGCAGCAGAAGGCCTCTCGGGGTTGCTCTCGGCCACCTGAGTGGTGAAACTTTTTATGTTAAGTCCAGGTCAATTCAGAAATCAGTTTGGATACCGTCAGACGTTACAGCATTAAGTAGGCAACATGCCTGTATGCCTGCTCTATATCCTGTTCATCATGCTGTGAGAGGATGTGACCTTAACTCATGTGTTTTTGTCTCTGTGTCAGGCGCGGGATCAGTATGATGATGCACTGAGTTCAGGTGAACAGGCCTTTCTGCTGGAGGAGAGTGAGGAGTCCGTGGACGTGTTCAAGCTGAGTGTAGGCTCTCTGCCCCCAGGCCAGAGCGCCGCTGTCACCTTCATCTATATCATTGAGCTGAGTGTGCAAGCTGACCATTCACTGCAATTCTGCCTGCCTGCAGTGCTCAACCCCCGCTATACACCAGTCGGTATTAAACACACACATCCACCACCACACACCTTACTGTCACGTACTCATCTCAATATACGGAATTATACTGATCAAACATGCACTGAGCTAAATGGATAATCTTACTAGTTAATGAATCCTATAATCTGTTTTCTGTTTTATTTTCAGGTACAGGTGGTGGCATAGTGTCAGAGATAACATCAAGTTCCTCTGGTATTCCCTACTCTCTCTCTTTTACTGCACATGTGAACTCTCCAAACCCCATCACTAAAGTGGAGTCCAAATGTCCTCTAGAGCCCCTGATGTTCCTCAACACAGACCACACAAAGGCAAAGGTGTGTTTGTGAGAGAGAGAGAAAGAGGAGTATGAGATAGCATGTACATGTCCATATGGAGCTGTAAAGCTTAGCGGTGTAATGATCAACTGAACCAGATCAGTTTCAATCAATTTCAACTTTAGTGATTCAGCATTGGGTATATTAGGCAAACAAATACAGGCATCTATCATATCTATTTTTCATGACTAGCATACAGTTGTTTAGAAGCTTTTTGGCAAGGCTTGTGGGGAGCTCCCATGGTCCAAACCAGTCATCTGGCCATAACATCTAGCCCTTGTCTAAGTAGCTCAGATCTTAATGCCTGCCTGTTTCTCCTGCATCCAACACATGGACTATGAGAACCGAGTGTTTACTTGCAAATTGTGATGGCTAGACTACTGTGTCAGAGCATCTCCAAAATGGCAGGTCTTGTAGGGTGTTCCCGGTAATCAGTGGTTAGCACCTACCAAAAGTGTTCCAAGGAAGCACACCAGTGAACCAGCAACCGGGTCATGGGCAGCCAGTGCTCACTGATAAGGATGCGGAGTGAAGGTTAGCCTGTCTGTTCCTTTCCCAAGAGCTACTGTAGCACAAATTGCTGTAAAAGTTAATGTTGGTTTCGATAAAAAGGTGTCAGAACACACAGTGCATCACAGCTTGCTGTGTATGGGGCTGCCTAGCCGCAGACCAGTCAGAGTGCCCATGCTGACCCCTGTCCACAGCCGGAAGCACCTACAATGGGCACGTGAGCATCAGAACTGGTCCATGGAGCAGTGGGAAAAGGTGGCCTGGTCTGATAAATCATGTTTTCTTTTACATCATGTGGATGGCTGGGTGCGTGTGCGTCGCTTACCTGGGGAAGAGATGGCACCAGGATGCCCTATGGGAAGAAGGCGAGCCGGCAGAGGCAGTGTGATGCTCTGGACAATGTTCTGCTGGGAAACCTTGGGTCCTGGCATTCATATGGATGTTACTTTGACATGTACCACCTACCTAAACATTGTTGGAGACCAAGTACACCACTTCATGGCAACGGTATTCCCTAATGGTAGTGGCCTCTTTCAGCAGGATAATGCTCCCTGCTACACTGCAGAAATAGTTCAGGAACGGTTTGAGGAACGTGACAAAGAGTTCAAGGTGTTGACTCGGCCTCCAAATTCCCCAGATCTCAATCCAGTCGAGCATCTGTGCGATGTGCTGGACCATAGAGGGCCCACCTTACAACTTACAGGATCTACTGCTGTTTCTGTGTGTGTATATATATACAGTCCCCTCTGAAAGTATTGGAACAGCATGGCCAATTATATTGTTTTTACTAAAAGAAGACATTTGGGTTTAAGATTTAAAAAAAAGAATCAGAATTTCAGCTTTAATTTTCTAATATTTACATCTAGATGTATTAAACAACTTAACATTGCACCTTTGGTGGCAGACCACACAATTTTTTACTTGAGCAAAAGTATTGGAACAGATAATGTAACATTATCATAACGTCTTAACGTAAATACCCCTTAATATTAGGTTGCATATCCCTTGGTTGCAATAACTACATAGATCTAGTTACCCACTGAGATTACCAAAGTGTTGCATTCTTTTTTTGTGGTGCTTTTCCAGGCTTTTACTGCAGATTTTTTCAGTTGTTGTTTGTTTTGGGGGGTTTCTCCCTTCAGTCTCCTCTTCAAGAGGTGAAATGCTGCTCAACTGGGTTAAGGTCTGGTGATTGACTTGGCCAGTCTAAAACCTTCCACTTTTTCCCCCTGATTAAGTCCTTTGTTGTGTTGGCAGTGTGTTTGGGGTCATGGTCTTGCTTCATGATGAAATTCCTTCCAGTTAGGCTGGATGCATTTCTCTGTAAATTGGTAGACAGAATGTTTCTGTAGACTTCTGAATTCATTCTGCTGCTACCATCATGAGGTCCATCATCAATAAAGATTAGTGAGCCCGTTCCAGAAGCAGCCATGCAAGCCCAAGCCATGACACTACCTCTACCATGTTTCACAGATGAGCTCGTATGTTTTGGATCATGAGCAGATCCTTTCTTTCTCCACACTTTGGCCTTTCCATCACTTTGGTAGAGGTTAACCTTGGTTGCAGAACTTTTGTGGCTCATCTCTGTATTTCTTTGCGAATTCCAATCTGGCCTTCTGATTCTTACTGCTGATGAGTGGTTTGCATCTTGTGGTATGGCCTATATTTCTGCACTTGAAGTCGTCTTTGAATGGTTGATTGTGATACTCTCACACTTTCTTCACAGCTCTCTGTTTCTATCATCAACTGCTGTTGTTCTCCTTGGCCGAACTGTTCCCTGTCTGGTTGTTAGTACACCAGTGGTTTCTTTCTTTTTCAGGACATTCCAGATTGTTGTATTGGCTATGCCCAATGCTTGTGCAATAGCTCTGATAGATTTTCTCTCTTTTCTCAGCTTCAAAATGGCTTGCTTTTCTCCCATAGACTGCTCTCTGGTCTTCATGTAGGTTTATCCTTTTTAACAACAAATGCAGTCTTCACAGGTGAAACCTAGGGCTCAAACCAAGAGTGGACATTCAGAGCTATTCATTCTTTGAACAGTCAATTTAACAGGGCACACCTTGGCAGCAAGAAACACCTGTCGGTTGCATGTTCCAATATTTTTTGATAACTTGATAAAATGGGTGGGTTCAAACCAAAGGTGCCATGCTCTAAGTTGTTTAACACATCTAGATGTAAATATGAGGAAATTAAAGCTGAACTTCTGATCTGTTGTCTCATATTCATCTTTTGATCTCAAACCCAAATGTCTTCAGTGTATTTGGAAAACAATAGAATTGGCCTTGCTGTTCCAATACGTCAATACACACACTCACCGTCCACTTTAGTAGGAACACCTGTATATCTGCTCATTTATGCAGTTATCTAATCATTCAATCATGTGACATCAGCACAAAGCATAAAATCATCACCACAATCACCAAAGAAGAAAAGGAGCAGCATTTGATGGAAAGAACAGTTTGCCAGCTGTTACGCATGAGAATGGATGTATTATGCTTTAAAGTTGTGTGCCAACCAGTTGCCCATGAAACATTGCACAGGTAGATGGAAGAATGGATTCCACTAAATAAAAAGAGGCTGGCTTTGGGACCTAAATCCACCAGGAACAACTTCAAGAAATGCAAGCTGAAGCTTTTGGAATGTCCTTCACAATCTTACACCCTGACCTATATCATACACACCAAACGGGTCTTGATCAGTACTTTTACTTTCTCTTTAATTTAAATCCATGAAATATAAAGTAACTGTGCATTAAAATGTGCAGAACATGTCATCTTTAATAGGATATTAATAATCCTATTAAATCCTATTTAAATGATTCTATTGGATATTCTTATCAGAACACTTTGCATTGTGTGTGTGTGTGTGTTTTTAGATAAGCCTTTGTGCAGGTCATATGTTTGACCGAGATGTAGAGCTGTATCTACATTATCAAAATCCCCATCAGCTCACTGCTATAGTGGAGGCTGGAGCTCCAGCGACACAGCCAGGTACGATTTTTTTCTACTTAATAAAATAAAAGCTTCCCAAAAGACAGCGTTTGAACCACAATAGCAATTAAACAAAGAAAACCATGTTTTTCAGAATGTCACAAATACTTTCTTCAAATAAAAGACTTATTTAAACAAACAAACGAATCCTTGAGCACCTTTTGAAAATTAATATTAAAAACAAGAACAAAAGATAAGCTAATTTTGGTTGCTGATGTTAATTTGATGTTTGTAATATAGTTTGAATAAAACGAATTTAACAAAATGGAAGTGTCTTACTTCTTTTCTTGCTTTCTTTTTATTATACTTCTGTTCATTTATCTTTCTTTTCTTTTTAGGGACTCTGATGGGAGACCCTGTGGTCATGGTCAGTTTCTATCCGGAGTTTCCAGAGTCAGTGATGTCCTCTATGTCGTCGTGTGGCGAGTTTGTGTTTGTTATGGACAGATCCGGCAGTATGAGCTGCAGCATGCATAACGGACCAGGTGCACAAGAACGCATCGAGTGTGCCAGGGTAAGGTTCAACACTTTTTGTTTTCATAACAGCGTTTTGTCATGCAAAAAAATTAAAAGATTTTTTCTTTTCATATGAGTTAAGGTTCAATTAAAAAAAAAAAAAAAAAAAACACTGACTATGTGAATAATGATGTGTTTAGGACACTCTGCTCCTGCTGTTGAAGAGTCTCCCCATGGACTGTTACTTCAACATCTATGGCTTTGGCTCTCACTATGAATCCTTCTTCCCGTGAGTAACCCACACATGAACCAGTGAACATGTAGTGTTTCTGTCACTCAGTGCATTAATCAGACACAAGCATGGAGGAAATTAGATGAAACGATACAGGGCTGGGTGGTAGCAACTAGTAGCATTGCTTCCTTACAGGTCCAGATTTTGAGCTTGGGTTACTGCCTGTGGTATTTCTGTGCATGTTCTTCTCATGTCCGTGTGGGTTTTCTCTGGGTTCTCTGGTTTACTCCTACCTCCTACAAAACATTCCAGTTGGTGGCTTGGCTAAAATAAAGCCCCTAGAATGTGTGAATGAATGTGTGCATGTTGATCTGCGTGGGACTGACCTCATGCCCAGTATTTTTAAAGTAGTTGACCTGATTACTGAGAGTGATACAGGGCTGGTTAGATGTGATGTCACAGCTTTGTTGTTTTTGTTGTGTTGTGTGATTCCCTGGCTTTAGGAAAAGTGTGCAGTACAGTCAGGACACTATGGAGCAGGCTGTGAAGAAGGTAAAGGAGATGCAAGCAGACATGGGGGGCACAGAGATTCTGCGACCTCTGGAACACATTTACAAACAGTCTTGCGTCCCCAACCACCCAAGACAGGTAACATTATTCTTTATCCAAACCTGTAGTTAATTCTCAATGGCAAGCAGAATATGTATATTTGCATGTTTAACATGTCCTGTTTAGATTTATATCTCTAGTCAAGGCCAGTAGATCACCACTATGCCAAACTCTCTCCAAAGTCCCATGCTCCACAGTGGGGAAATGTGAAGGGTACTCTTTCTGCATTCTTAAAGGGGGGAATTTTTGAGAGTTGTTTAAGGGTTCATTGGATAATTAAGTGTTCTTAATTAAGTATTGGAAGCACTGTTGTAGGGTTCCCCCAGATTGGGACAAACAAATCTTGCTAAAAATGTAAGGATCAGGATTATTGAGGGGGGAAAAAAAAAACTGTTGCTCATCTTTAGTCATTTTTTTCCCTGGATGTTCAATTTCTTTTCTCTCTGTTCAGCTGTTCATATTTACAGATGGTGAAGTAGGAAACACCAAAGATGTTCTTCAGTGTGTGAAGAGCAATGCTGATTTCCACAGGCATGTGCTCTTGAAAGCATTAAAACATTCCCTTATATTCAAAACATTCATGATGTGTACAGTTTGAGTAAAAATTGAGTAGCTAGAAGTATAAATATTTAAAGGATTTAAATTATTCCTAATACATATAGCTAACTGAGAGGTACAAATATTTCCAATAAATGGATTTTAAATGGCTTTCTGTAATAAATGAGGCAGTATGCCCAGTTGTTATTTATTCAATATAGTTTTTTTTTTCTGATAAATTTCTATATCTAGAAGGCTCATAAGGGATTTATAATCCACACCTTTGTTTAAACAGATGCTTCTCATTTGGGATTGGTGAAGGTGCAAGTTCTGCACTCATTACAGGATTGGCTGCGAACGGCTCTGGCCACGCCCAGTTCATCACAGGAACTGACCGCATGCAGGCCAAAGTAAGACCGGATTCTTCTCAAACAGCAAAAAACAGAAACAAATAGAAATAACAGGAATTTATACCTTAACCTAGTGTTGTCAACTAATGAATCTGTTCTCACTTTATTAATCACAGTTTGATTGAAATTATTTGGTGGTTCATTTACAGCATGTACATCAAATAATTACGCTTGTCCTTTATCTCTCAATTTGCCATTTGCCATCTTTAATTCCCAATGCTAGGTAATGCAGTCTCTCCGCTATGCTTTGCAACCAGCAGTGATTGATATCACTGAGGATTGGACTGGTTTGTCTTTCACCCGTCTGAGCCCCCCGATTAATTCACTTTTCCATGGACAGAGAGCACTGATTTATGCCCAGTTGAAAGGAGAGGTGAGAGACTTTTTCATACTGTTTTACAGGAAAACATTGATCTGCATGCTTGCTCTTCATTGTTATATTCATCAAGCCATGAATTTTCAATTATTTATGCATAAATGGTTAAACTCAAGCAGTTGTTTCTTACAAGAAAATTACCGGCTCCACTTATAATCACCCTTCTCTTTCTCTGTCCCTAGGAATGTCAGAACCCAGACACTAAGGGGAAAATATCAGTGCGGTACCGCCTAGGAGATCGAGAGGTCTTGAACACTGTCCACTTCTCCCTGAAGCCTGTTGAGAATAGCGGGTAACCGCTACGAGAATTCTGTAATGTTTAAAGGAACCAATTTTCTCATTTTGATTGTCTAATTTCTGATGTAATCGTATAATAAACCCTGGCTGTGTGGGTTCAGCAGCCATACCTTTCACAGTCATAAATATCAGCTTGGTTCCATCACTCAGCATTAGTAAGAGCTACTATATCTTCTAGTAACGGAGTCTCTGGCAGTTTAGTGCGATACGCTGAACCGGCTAGCAGTTTAAGGAGGAACTGAATCATTCAGGGTTATCTTGAAATGAAATGAGCAGTATGATGTAGTTAAGACATGTGGATTTGTGGTATTAACTTAAATATGTTTTTGCACTCCTCGAAGACAACTGGAAACTGATAAATCTTAAACAGAAGCACTTCAGATGATTTAAGACACGTGGTCAAGTTTATCACATAAATCCTAACTAATTACAACAAGACAGAATTGAGTAATCTGTTTAATTGTTCCTCAGATATTTGTGTGTGTGTGTGTGTGTGTGTGTGTGTGTGTGTGTGTGTGTGTGTGTGTGTGTGCGCAGACTGGCCATCCACAGGCTGGGCGCTCGCTCTCTGATCCGCTCTCTGGAAAGGGACGAGCAGGATGAAGGGGCTGATGAAGAGGCTCTGAAGGCCAGAGTGGTGGAACTGAGTAAGCAGTCTGGAGTGAGCAGCTCACACACGGCCTTCATAGCTGTCAATAAGGGCAGCGGACAAGCTGTGAAAGGACCACTGGTGAAGAGGAGAATTCCTACCCCAAGTCAGTATTCTTTTTATTTATTTATTTATTTTTAAAAAATTATTATCATTTACTTAAGCGGTAATGCTAATAATATTTATACATATTTATACATATAAAAAAATCTGAGCATTACTATGATCAGCATTCACAGCTTTAGTGCTTTTATGCATAAACATATTATACAGAGCACATGGAGAAACTAACGTCCTGTTCTTGTTTGTGTATGTTTAGTGCTGATGAGATGTTCAATGACACCAGTTTATGCGAGTAAGTAATGGAACACAGGAGTTTGTCAATATTTATTAATCATGAGACTATTGTCGTGTTGTCCTAGGCAGTGGTAGCTCAGTGGTTAAGACGTTGGGCTACTGATCAGAAGGTCATGAGTTCAAATCCCAGCGCTGCCACTGTTGGGCCCTTAAGCAAGGCCCTTAATCCTCAACTGCTCAGTTGTATAAATGACATAAATGTAAGTCGCTCTGGATAAGGGCGTCTGCCAAATGCTGTAAATGTAAATGTTTTGCTTTAATTACAGCCATCGGTCTGTTTGGATATGTCTCTATTAGCTTTGCACACCTAGAGTGGGGAATATTTGCCCATTCTTCCTTGCAGAATTGTTCGAGTTCAGTCACGTTTCGTGGTGAGCGCCGATTGACTGCTGTCTTCAAGTCCATCCACAGATTTTCAGTTGGATTTAGGTCAGGGCTCTGACTTGGCAACTCGAGGACATTCATCTTCCTATCCGTAAGCCACGGTGTAGTTTTTTTGGCGGTGTGTGTAGGGTCGTTGTCGTGCTGGAAGATGAACCACCTGCCCATCTTCAGCTGTCTAGCAGAGGGCCGCAGGTTTTCCTCAAGAATTCGGGTGTACTTGGCAGCATCCATTTTCCCTTCAATTCTGACCAATTGCCCAGTCCCCGCTGAAGAGAAACACCCCCACAACATAATGTTGCCACTACCATGCTTCACAGTAGGTATGGTGTGTTTTGGGTGGTGTGGTGTGTTTGGTTTTTGCCAAACATAATGCTTGCAGTTCAGTCCAAAAAGTTCAATCTTGGTCTCATCTCACCATAAAACCTTTTGCCACATGGCATTAGAATCTTCCAAGTGTTTTTTTTTTGTTTTTTTTTCCAAGCTTTTTCAGAAGAGGCTTTTTTCTTGCCACCCTGCCATACAGGCCAGCTTTGTGTAAAGCTTGTGAGATTGTTGTCACATGCACAGACCGACCAATCTCTGCCATAAGGACTTGTGAGTCCTTCAAAGTTGCTTTTGGGCTCTTGGTAGGTTCCTTGATCAATATCCTCCTGGCTCGGTCATCCAGTTTGGAGGGACGGCCCGATCTAGGCAAGGTGTTGGTGGTGCCATACGCTTTCCACTTCTTAATAATGCTCTGAACGGTAATCAGAGGGATAGTTAAAGCCTCTGAAATCTTTTTGTATCCTTCTCCTAACTTGTGCCTTTCCACAACTTTGACCCGGAGCCCTTTTGAGAGCACCTTTCCAACCATGGTGTATTCTTTGCCTTGCCATGCACTACTAGTAATGGAAATATTATGGAACAGCTGGTTTTCTTATGAAGTAATCAAAACCACTGCAGTTGATGTCAGGTAGGGGGCAATTAGCATGGTGTGTGATCTGGGAAGTGACTGGTTGTACCTGAGCAAGTTTATAATGGTTACTCTAAGGGGCTGATCACTTATCCAAACCAGGTATTTCACTCATTAAATTTTAATAATTGTTCATAATTTTTTTAAAATGTTATTTCCACTTAGATGTCGAGGGTTATAATGTGTAAATACAGCTGGCAAAAGTTAGATTTAATTTATTTTAATGTCGTCGGGCTCAGTGATGTGACGATATAATATCGATGTCGCAATAAATTCTCTCAGAATATGCTTTACTCATATATCGAGGATATTGTAATATCTTTTTATTACGACAAACTTTTGATGTTGGCTTGTCAGAGCCTGCTAAACATGCTAAGGGTTAAACAGTATCACAGGGTTTTGTGTCATTGATTTAAAAATGATAATTGATTTAAAAGTTAAGCATGTTAAATGGCTGAAAGGTGAAAAGTTTATAATATGTTTGTTACAGTGTTAAAAACATTGAAGTATATTTAAAGGTTAATGTGTTAAAATGCTGATATAATGTTCCGGGTGGTTGCTAAGTTGTTGCGACATGGTTGCTATGCTATCCCAGTTGGTTGCTAGGATGTTGCTAGGTGGCTGCCAATCCTCCAATATGTTTATTACAATTTTTGTACTTTTCTGCATGTACACATTATAGATTATATTATAGAAAGCACACGAATAATCTAACATCCTGTTATTGTTTACCTCTGTACAGGTTGTAAAGCTGCACCAAAGCCTGTTCATATTCGTGGTAAGTTGCTGAATTAGTGGAAATGCTTGGATTGACAGTGGATCGCTTTTGACCAGGAGGCTTGACATATCAGGTGACATGGAGGGGATCCACGTCTAAGGGGGCCGTCCACAATGCTGGTGGCTTTTTCGGATGCATCAGTTGTACAAGGTGTCGATGGCGGGATACGCTGTAGGGTTTTGCGGTCAGGAGACTGTATGCCCCTCTGTAGAAGGCGGTGACGATGAGAGGGGGAGTTTGGCTCTCTTCAGACTCTGCAGAAAGTGGAGGTGCTGCTAGGCCTTCTTGGCTAGACAGATGGTGTTGAGAGTCCAGGAAAGGTCCTCTGTCATGTGTACCCCAAGAAATTTGGAGCTTTTGACTCTCTCCACAGTTGTTCCCTTGATGTGCAGTGGTGAATGGTCTACTCGGGTCCTCCTAACGTCGACAATCATCTCTTTAGTCTTATCAATATTGTGATAGATTGTTATCTCTGCACCATTTTGTGAGCTGGTTCACCTCCTCACTGTATGCGGACTCATTATTCTTGCTGATTAGGCCCACAACTGTAGTGATCAGCAAACGTAATGATGTGATTGTGTGATGCGTGTGATGATGTGACTGCTGTTTAGCAGTGGACTGAGCAAACAGCCCTGGGGAGTGCTGGTGTTTAGTGTAGAATTTGGAGAGTGTGATGCAGGGACCGGGTGATGATGGTAAGAGATTTTGGTCGACAATGGCGATCCCTGCCGGCGAGCTCCTTGAGAATATTAGGTTTGAGCCCCTGTCGATATGCCGCTTTGAACACTGGCTTGTTCTGTCCAATACCCATGGCTAGTGTTCTGAACTCCAAAACATTCAGAGGCACTCTTGCACTAATTCATTGAGAGAAGTTACTCCATATTCTTTACTGTTGGGGGAGTGATCAAAAACACTTTGGAAGAGCTAGATGAAGCAGTCATATAAGGTTGTTGGCTCTTCTCGCTCAGTCCATACCACTGTAGCCCAGGTGAGTGCCTTGTCAGTTAGCAGGTTGATAAACTGAGTGATTGTTCTTTGCTCAGTTTTTCCTTCCTGACCAGGGATGTAGAGGGTGCATCATAAAGCTTTTATTGTGACACAAAGCTTTTGCATTGGCTGGGGTCACTGGCATATTCATCTGGGCACCTAATGAGCAGGGAGCATGGTGGTTAGGTGCCGCCTGTAAAGCTCGCTGCAGTGGCAGTGTGCTTGAGAGCAGCGAGATCCTGAGTACTGCAAGTTGTCAATGCTCCCCAACCTTGAGCCACTGATCCCTATGTTCAGCAGCCTTGAGCCAATGATCCCTGTTGCCAGGCAGTGATTGAGTCCAGGTGTGTGCAATTTAGAAATCCGGTGACCTTGAATGTGGAAGGGACAATGAATGTTGGGAAGTGTAGTCCAGGGCAGCCATTTTTTAACTGTGAGGGATTTTGAGAATTGGAGTTCTTGGCTGTCTTGACATGACATAATGCCTGGACACAACACAGATATGAGCATGCTGGGTTAGTAGTTACACTTGTTTGTTTGACTCCCATCTAGCAGGCAAATAAAGTAAAAGCTTGAATAAGTCTCACAGTCTGCTTCTATGATAAATATGCTCAACAAGTTCATAGTATTGTTATACAGTCCCATCTGAATGTATTGGAACAGCAAGGACAATTCTATTGTTTTCGACATGCATTGAAGACATTTGGGTTTGAGATCAAAAAATGAATATGAGATGATG
>CM042571.1:13955000-14212500 GCA_023630585.1 Cranoglanis bouderius | reverse complement strand
TGATGTTCTTTTTGTGGAATTCTGTGTTTGGAAGACAGGGGTCCCGTTACATCTGGCATAAACCAAACAGTTGCACGTTTGACTCATCAAGCCACAGAACATTCTCCCAAAAGGTTTGAGGATCATCAGGGCGTGTTTTGGCAAAATTCAGACGAGCCTTAATGTTCTTCTGGGTTAGCAGTGGTTTTCACCTCACCACTCTTCCATGGATGCCATTTTTGCCCAGTGTCTTTCTGATTGTGGAGTCATGAACAGTGACCTTTATTGATGCAAGAGAGGCCTGTAGTTCTTTTGATGTTGTCCTTGGCTCTTTTGTGACTTGCTGGATAGGGTAATTGCTGTGCTCTTGGAAGAATTTTGGAAGGACGGCCACTTCTGGGAAGGTTCGCTGCTGTGCTGAGTTTTTCCATTTGGAGATAATAGCTCTGACTGTGGTCCTTTGGAGTCCCAGAGCCTTTGAAATAGCTTTGTAATCCTTCCCAGACTGATGTATTTCAGTCACCTTCTTCCTTAACTTTGGCATAGTGTGTTCCTGGGTAAGACCATTTAACCAACTTCATGCTGTTGAAAAAGTTCTGTTTAAGTGTTGATTTGATTGAACAGGGTTTGCAGTAATCAGGCCTGGTTGTATCTAGTCCAGCTGAATCCCATTATGAATGCAGTTTCATAGAGTTGGGGAATTAGTAACTACGGGGGCAAATACGTTTTCACACAGGCCCAGTTGGTATCGGATAACTTTTTAGCTTCAATAAATAACATTATCATTTAAAAACTGTATTTTGTGTTTACTCAGATTGCCTTTGTTTTATCTTAGATTTTGCTTTAATTTCTGAAACAATTTAGTATATATTGTAAGTTTCCTGTTTGTTTGTGTTTGCAGGTGAAGCCAGACGTCTGGGCTACACTTCTGGCTCTGATTTGGTTACATGGCTTTAAGATCGATGCACAGGTTGAGTGGCAATTTTTGGCCATGAAAGCAGTGGCATGGATCCGTACTCAGAAAGGTAAACTATACATTTCAGCAGTCAGTCATTGCTTAAACATGCCTAACCAGCACACCAAATTTAACATCTTTACAATATCCTACTGTCATGGCAATGATGATGATGGTGGTGTGTGTGTTTCAGTGGTCAACCAGTCAGAGTGTGTACGGGTAGGTAACGCTCTACTGGGCTGTCAGGTTAAAGAAGAGGCTCTTGGGATCTGAAGACTTCACAGCATCCACACAAAAACCTTGGCATCATTTCTCTACATTTTAAAAGAGCTTTACTTTCATTAGTATGGCCGTGTATATGTAGGATGATGCTGTCAGCATTCAATTAAAATACAAGAGCTAAATTACATTTATTTTTAAAATCTTTTTATTGTAACATGCATGTGATGGTGATGCTCTAAATACTGTACTTATACTATACTTATATTATACTCTTAGTTGCCTTACTTAAATCTCACATATCAAACTGTTAATTGAGAGACCTTTTTTTTTTTTTTTTTAAAGCTAGCTGATACATGCTTTTAGTTGGCAAGTCATCTAATATAACTCACCTGTGCAACTGAGTTTGTCGTTTATTTACTTCAAAGTCATTTTCTAACTTAATGTTTCTGTTCACCCCATGTACAGTTGCAATTAAAATGATTCAACCCCCATTGCAAATCAGGTTCAACTGAAATTGCAACTTATTATAACTCATTAACTCAACTTATTATAATTCAACCCCTTCATGGCAAGCATCTTCATTGCAAACAGCTGAAAGTCTGTACATTTTGACAATAAACCTGATTTGCAGTGGGGGTCGAATCATTTTGATTGCAACTGTATGAGTCTCCAAATAGTGCCAAACTGGCAGATTTAGTAGTAACTCTTTAAAAAAAATAAAAAATAAATGGGTGTGTTAATTCTTGATTTAGCCGTTTTTTTGTTAGATATTATGGTGAAATGGGTACCTACGGACACGGGTGCTTCCCAGTCAGCTTCAAAGAGCACATTTAAGGTAGAGCTGAATAAAATATTAGATAAAATGTGTTAACAAAAGGGTGAACATGTGTAAAACGTTTAACCTGCCTGAAAATGCAAATTAGACAGAAGCAGAATTGCTCTATAAGTGTGTGGTTAAGAGTGAGTTGAGGTTTGTGTGCAGATTTTCCACCAGTGGCTGTTAATGTCTTTGCAAACACATCAGATTGGTCGACTGAAATTAAGGCATAGCAATCATACACATGCCACAGGCGTTAACACAGGCGTTAACACAGGTATTCCAGATGTTATGGCCCCCAGAAGTCTGCAGTACACCTGAATTGTCTCAAGTTACACAAAAACTGTCCAACACTGTGCACATACAAAATGACCCAATGTGCTCAACCTGCATTTTGAGAGTTAGAGAGGTGTGTGTTTTTTTTTTTTTTTTTTTGGTCAGGACACATCCGGCAACACGAAAGACAAACAACAAACCCACATCTATGGTAATAACGGTTTCGCTTTTAAACTACAATTGTTTTTAAGGTGTCCTCATCAGCAGCTGTACATTGCTACTGAATCACACTTCAGAGAGGATTAGTTGGGACATTTTACAAAAATCTTTCCAAGATTGTGTCTGATAAAATTCACATTTAATTTAATTTAACCCTGCTGCAGGAGCATGAATGAAAAATATAGGGTTTTTTTGTTGTTTAATTCTAATTAGTTTAACTTCTTTAATAAAGTTAAAAAAAAAAAACCAACAACATGCCTTTGTCCATTTCTTTAAACACCTCATTCATCAGGCTGAAAAAGCAAACATTACATATTTCTTGTACATGCCTTGGTTTTGATGCGTTTCAGCTGTTTAATTGTGGCCTGAATGAATGAAACAACATGACTGAATTCTTTCTTTTATTAGTGCAAGCACTTTACATAATTATTATTATTATTTTTTTAATTATATATATTTTGAAATGCTTATTGACTGCAACAGATACAGTGTAAACAAACTGTTAGAGCAGAACTTTGCACTAAAGTGCACAAGTGCAAACAGATGTTTAAACTGAGGAAATGTACCATTTTAAGAAAACAAATAAGGTCATTTTGAATTTGATGGCAGCAACACGTCTCAAAAAAGTTGGGACGGGGGCAACAAAAGGCTGGAAAAGTAAGTGTTACTAAAAAGAAACAGCTGGAGGTTAATTGGCAACAGGTCAGTAACATGATTGGGTATAAAAAGAGTATCTTAGAGAGGCGGAGTCTCTCAGAAGTAAAGATGGGATGGAATCTGGATGGAAGCAGATGTTGCTCTAAAACCTGTATATACCTTTCAGCATTGATGGAGCCTTTCCAGATGTGCAAGCTGCCCATTCCATAGGCACTAATGCACCCCCATACCATCAGAGCTGCAGGCTTCTGAACTGAGCGCTGATAAAAAGCCGGATGGTCCCTCTCCTCTTTAGTTTAGAGGACGCGGCGTCCATGGTTTCCAAAAAGAATTTCCAATTTCGATTCGTCTGACCACAGAACAGTTTTCTACTTTGCCTCAGTCCATTTTAAATGAGCTTTGGCCCAGAGAAGACGGCAGAATTTCTGGATCATGTTCACATACGGCTTCTTCTTTGCATGATAGAGCTTTAACCTGCATTTGTGGATGGCACAGAGAACTGTGTTCACAGACAATGAGTTCTGGAGGTATTTCTGAGCCCATGCAGTGATTTCCATTACAGAATCAGGCCTGTTTTTAATGCAGTGCCGCCTGAAGGCCCGAAGATCACGGGCATGCAATATTGATTTTCACCCTTGTCCCTTGTATACAGAGATTTCTCCAGATTCTCTGAATCTTTTGATGATATTATGTACTGTAGATGATGAGATACTCATAGTCTTATTTCTGCTATTTTTGCATATTTGTCACAGTATATTGTTTAAGAATGTTTTAATATTTAATATTATACAGAGACAACCTGGGTAAACACAAAATACAGTTTTTAAATGATTTCATTTAGTTAAAGGAAAAACATTATCCAACACCCACTGGCTCTGTGTGAAAAAGTAATTCCCCCTTTACTCAAATAACCAAATTTAATTAGTAATTGGCTTGTATGACAAAATGTACGTGGTGTGGTAAATACGCAAAGAAGTAAGGAAATTAGGGGTGGGAGGTATCAAATATTCAAAACATTGTTGGTAAACCTTTTAACTATAACACATTTAAGAATATGACTGTAAAAGCTTGTGCGGAGGAAGATTCCGGAGGCAGGTAGAATTTTTCAGCAGCTTTTCAGCGCACTTTCAAAAACTCAACACAAAACTCAAACCAACGGAAATGCAACCCAAAAGGGGCCATCACTAGCGTGTGGCTTTTGCCTCATTCCATGTTAAAGTTCATGCTCTATGTTTGTTTGTGTGTGTGTGTGTGTGTGTGTGTGGGTGAGTGTGTGGGTGGGTGTGTGTGTGTGTGGGTGTGGGTGTGTGTGTTACAAGCAAGTACACTGACGGTAATAAGACATAGTTGAGGATCAACCTGCCGGTTTAACCTGCCTCCTGTCCGTCTGCAGCTGACGCTCGACCACGCCCTTGCTACCACAATGACCGTCATGAAAGGCAACATAATAATTTAAGAAAAATAATGACCTAATTGAAAATATATAATGAGTTTTAAAGTTGATCATGTTAGATGGAACTGATGAACAGTGAAATTGAATTTAACAAGCTAATTCATTAATGAATATATGACTGAGGAATGCAGGACTTACAGCTGTAACATGTTAAAAACACACTGGCACTGTGCAGCTGTGTCTTTTTATTATTACAAAATGATTCAAATGTTAAACGGAACATTTACTCCCAAAAAACGAGTCTTGTGCCGTATAAAGAATAATATTCTGAGTATAAAATAGTATAAAGTATAAAATATTATTTAAAACCACAGCTAAATGACAGTTTAACCAGGTGTAATTTAACTTAAGGTCTCAAAAACCCAAAGCAGATTATTCTGAAGAACTGTACATACAATGTACATCAGAAATACTGTAGTATTACTAAAAAATATACATTCAGTTAGATTTAATACTCATGAACTGATAAAGATTTTTTATTTATGTGTGCAGACTAATTTAAAAATAAGTGAAATATAAAATAATCAACAGAATTCTTTTAATACTGTGACTAGACACACACACACACACACACACACACACACACACTGTCTCTGCTGCAACCTTTCCATCCTAAAAATTTAACACATGAAGTATCACACCACGGTATCGAAATCGTATCGAATTTTGTATATCGTTACACCCCTACGGAAAAAAGGTGGGCCATATGTAGGTATTTCAGTACAGTGCACGCTAGTGGCATCTGGTGGTCAAAAGGATGAAGTGCATCAGCTTCCCAAATCAGTCACGTGTGCCTCAAAGTGTCTTCAGCCATCGTTGGTCACGTGTTCATGGCCGAACGAATCAGATTCGAGCACCAATACAGTAGCTGTGTCTGAAACCGCTCCCTATCTGCTATAAAGTGCACTACTATATCGGGTGTCGGCCATTTTGTAGTCGTGTCCGAATTCTGAGTGAACAACTTCATTCGTTCACTCGTTTATACCCACAGTGCACTCTGATTTTGAGTGCGCATCCGATGTACACGCGCGAACGCACGATTTCCCATAGTGCAACGCGAGACGGCGATAGAACGCAAAAGAAAATATTTTTTAAATTAATTAAAATACATCATTATCGGTATATTTTGAAGCGAAATGATACAGATTATTGATTGGAGCTGGAAGGTTGTTTAGTTGTCAGTTATTTAGGTAACAGCTGGATGGATTTTGTCCGATAGATGGCACCTTCGAGCTAACAAAGCTATTGCTCTTTCTGAAATTCGCCTTTTTCTTCTCCTCAGGAAAAAATAAGTTTCTCCAAAACCAATTTTACTCCGGATTTACCTCAGGAGTCAGTCTGAGGACACTGACAGGAAACCCAGAGAAAATCGTTATTTTCTCCTTTTAAAAATAAATAAATAAATAAACAAAACAAATGTGACAGACAGTAGTGTTTTTATTCTCTTTTTATTTTTTGAAATATAATAAATATATTAATTAAATACAATAAATACGCCCAATAGTAAAATAAACATAACAAACAGTTGTTTTTGTTCTCTTTATCAAACGTGACAAATGAACTTTACTGTTTTTCAATACAATCCTTAACGTCCTCGACTGAACTCTCTCTCTCTCTCTCTCTCTCTCTCTCTCTCTGACGCATTGTATTGACGTCAGCGTCCGAATTCGCTCACTCATTTTCGTTCACTTCCTCCCTACGTAGGGTATACCGAGTGAGTGAACGAGTGAGCGATTTCGGACACAGCTGAAGTGTTTGGGACACACTCCTCGTCGAGGTCAGTATCGGGAGTGACGTCAGTAACAGAATTACAAAGTATTTGTATAAACGTTTTCTTTTCGATCGTGCCAATCATTATTCGTACCGTTAAGTAAACACTACAGAAGCCAGTTTTAGTATCATGTCTGGAACTGGATTGATCTACGATGAGGAGATGACTCGGTACAAACTTCTCTGGACTGAGTGAGTGTGAGATCTAGATACATGCAGTGTTGCGATGTCTTTTCAGAGACGCATTAAAAAGTCTTTGTCGTGTGTCGTGTCTCGTGTGCAGCCCGACATGTAAGATCGAGGTACCTGAGCGGTTGACGGTTAGTCACGAGGCGCTGGAGTGCAGAGGTTTGGAGCAGAGGTGTGTGTGTGTTTCCACTCGCCAAGCAACTGATGAAGAAATCCTGCTAGTTCACAGGTAGGCTGTCCTGCTATTAATAATAATAATAATAATAATAAGATGTGAAAAGCATATCCAGATAACTATGAAGATAAATAAAATTATTGTTGCCAAATCTTTTCAGGGGAAAGTAGTTAAAATCATGCCTCCAGATGATATCACAGCATATCAAGTTAAGCATATCAAGTTTGCATATGCAGTTAATCGTGATGTTTATTTGCATGTCAACACCTCGCAGGAAAAAGCCAGATTTCTGAAAACGCTTAAAGGGGTCATATGATGCTTTTGAATCTTTTCCTTTTCCTTTTCCTTTAGTGTGTAATGCAATGTAATGTTTGTGCATGTATAAGATCTGCAAAGTTACAAAGCTCATAGTCTCCCACGAAGGGATTTGTTCAATCTAACAGAGAACGCCGCTCCAGACCTGCCTGAAACGCCTCGATCGACGTCCAGATATCAGTTCCGCAAAAAACATCTACGTCACGATTTTAAAGTATCAGAATAATGCCGTTTTGAGTTAATTACATTTTTTAAAACTGTGTTTTATGTTGTTTACATTTACGCCATTCGGCGGACGCCCTTGTCCAGAGTCTCTATCATCAGAAACATCCCGTTGGGAGGTAATATAGGGAGAAGGACACACAGACAACACCTCTTTGTTCCTAGATGTTGTCACGTCAGGACATAAAGCCGTTACAGTGAGGAAGACGAATGAAACCGTTATAACGTCGTATCTGAAAGGTAAGAGAGTCACAAAGTAAAAACGTACCTCCGTGAAACGTTCCTGCTCAAGTCGTGCTCGCAAAGTTGGTTCCGATCGATCTGCTCGATCGTCCAGTTCATTTTCAGAATCTGACTCGGGATCGAACCGATACGATAAAACCGACCACTTTATTAACTGTGTTTATAATCGCTTTAGAAGCCTCGGAAGCTGAAGCTCGCGATTATGCTAAGGGGCGTTGCAGTTCCGACACACGCCTGAGGTTTTTGGCCAATCACAACGCGGTGGGTCAGAGCACTCTGGACTTTTCGGAAGGAGGGGCTTTGGAGAAACTAAATATTGTGGGTTTTTTTTAACATTAAAGCATGTTAACCTATTCTATTACACCCAATAAACAAAATAATGAACTTTTACAAAATCATCATATGACCCCTTTAAGCCCCATCCAGATGTGTCGCAAAATGAAAAATGGATGCTTCTTGTATATTTTGTGACGATCGTTTTATGCAATTGTTACGTTTTTTTTTTTTCCGTTGAAATAAGTGCCACTGTCTCTTCTCCTCCCCAGTGCCTCATCCTCTGCTTGGAAGGCATATCGTGACTGGATCGTGATCATACGTGCAATCACATGTGACGTAAACATCCAGGTTCAGGAAGCCAGGACACGTGACACATATATATATATATATATATATATATATATATATATATATATATATATATATATATATATATATATATATATATATATATATATATATATATATATATAAATTAAAAAAATCTAGATGTCACTTTGAGCTAAGATTCACATGTCCCTGCCGTGGAGAAGGTTCTCAGTAGTGGTGACTTTCCCGTTCCCGTCGAGTTTAAATGACCTGAGCATCCACAGAGATTTTTTCCCAAAATGCCTGTGAAACATCTGGTTGTAAGAATCACTGACACCACAAAACAAGACATTACTTTCAACAGGAGAAAGCTCAGAGAACATCTGTGTTTTCATTTTATGAGGGAAGGCAAGATGAGTTTACTGTTTAATACAGTTTTAACTCTGCCTCACTTCCTGGTTAATGTTTTTTTTTAGAAGTTGGCTGGTCATATGGAAGTCTGGTAAGAATCGGTTTGCTATCTCAAGAATCTCAGAAACAAGGTGTTGAGTTCAGGACAAAGTCCACCTTGTTGACTCTGTACAGAATCGAGAATGTTATTCTTGAGGTGTGAAAACCTCGCAAGCCATTCGCTAAAATGTGAGAGAATCGTATCTGTGCAGTATTCATTTATTGTCTTGTTTTTGTGTGCTCTGTGCAGTAAAGAGTATCTTGAAGCTGTGAAACAAACCCCACACATGAGCTTAGAGGATCTGTTGACCTTCACTCAGCAGTACGGAGACGTTTATTTTCATCCCGTAAGCCTCGATATTACAGGACACCAGCAGCGATAAAACATTGATTTATTTTTTTTTGCTTGTTTACTCAATCATGTTCACGATCCATATTATATTTGTAGAATATTTACCACTGTGCTACGCTGGCAGTCGGTGCCGCGCTGCAGCTGGTGGACAGCGTTATGACGGGGAAAGTGAGGAACGGAATGGCTCTTGTAAGGTAAATGTCAACGCTGGAATTCTGTGTATTGAAGTTGTTATTTAAGAGTCTCTTGAGTTCTCCATTATAACGTCATCGGAATAAAGGATACCTAAAATATCCACCCGAGACTTTTAAGATTTACTCGAAGTAAATTTGTTTGTGTTTTGTGTTTATCATTCTTTGTCTCTCTTTGTTATTCTGCGCTGTGTTGTGTTTTCAGGCCCCCTGGTCATCACAGCCAGCGGAGTGAAGCCAATGGTTTCTGTGTGTTCAACAATGTGGCCATAGCTACCCTCTACGCCAAGAAACACTATAACCTCAACAGGTATCGAGTACAATATGGCATGAGAGATCAAATTAGTGTCAGCTAGTGCTGCTGGAAACGAGCCTCTTTCTGTTGCCTGAAGTGGTTTTCATGCGTTCAGGGTGTTGATCGTGGATTGGGATATTCACCATGGACAGGGAGTGCAGTACTGCTTTGAAGAGGATTCCAGGTGAGTATGTTTTTACGAAATCAGGGCGCGAAGGTCAAACCGGGCACTTTTGTCCTACTCACTGTCTGCCGCTCTTTTTCTTTCACTTCCTGTCTCGCAGCGTACTTTATTTTTCATGGCATCGCTATGAGCACCAGCGTTTCTGGCCCAACCTTGCCGAGTCTGACTACGACAGTGTGGGGAAGGGCAAAGGAACTGGCTTTAACGTCAACCTGCCCTGGAATAAGGTAGTGCTCTCCAGCGTCAAGCACGTTCTAAACTTCATAGTGAGACTATTGTGCACCAGATTTAGAGGTGAATACCCTCACATTCTGAACTTCCACTTTTTATCTCACTAAAGATGTGCACGATTAATGAACTAAGGTCCGGTGCTAAAACTGTAGAAACTGTCATTCTCCAATTAGCAGTGATCAGTTTGTCTGAAAGCAAATGCATTAACTATTCAGATACAGTGAGGTTTAGTTATCAGTATATTAGTTTATAACTATATAACAGTATATTAGTTATATTTGTTTTAGTTTCTTGTATTCCCTGTTGTTTTTCCCAGGTGGGAATGACCAATAGTGACTACCTCTCAGCTTTTTTCCATGTCCTCTTGCCCATCGCATATGAGGTAACTCTTATAAAAACTCCATTTTCTGAAATTGAATTGCTTGTACAGGTGCACCAGTGAAACTCCTGATCTTATATCATGTTGTTCCAGTTTGATCCTGAGCTGGTGTTTGTCTGTGCAGGGTTTGATTCTGCCATAGGAGATCCAGAGGTGAATAATATTTCCAGTTTATTCTATGCCATAATCTCCAATGATCATATGTTTTAGCTGGGCTTTAGCTTTGCAAGTTTTTGCCTCCTGGGCTGAAAAGTAAAACGTTCACATATTTTATTGCTTACCGTTACACTTAATTTGCGTTATCATTTGTTTATTGAACCCATCAGTGTTGGAGGCAGCGCAGAACTCGCGCTAATAACGACACGCTGAGCATGGATCGAGTGCAAGAACGAGCAAGCTTAGCTACATTAGTGAGAGAGCATGGCCGAGCATATACGTTAATTCAAAACAGAAAGCAGTAATTATGTGGCTTTTCTGAAATGTAATGGGCCTTAAAAAAAAAAAAAAAAAAAAGAAAGTGTATTTTGAAACATTTAAGAAAAAATACCACTTTTACATGGTTTAAATATTTGTAGAAACAGAATATACTGGTATAGACTACTTTACTATATATTATTATACGTTATATAGTACAGTATACCTTTATTACGTATAAATCATATACAACGTGGCGGGGTTCACAAGGATCACTCAGAATATACTATGAAAGAAGGTTGACGGCCACAATCCTAAATTCTTAAGGTAAAAGTGCAATGTTAAACTTCTGGTGAAAGTGCCAATTGTGTATAATTGTGTTTTTCCAGGGTCACATGTGTGCCTCTCCTGAGATTTTTGGCCACCTTACCCACCTGTTGATGTCTCTGGCCGAGGGCAGATTGTGTGCTGTCTTGGAGGCACGTACACCGCCGTAAACCTACATACAATACATGCTTGTGTTTGTATTCATATAGTAGTATGTAGTAATGTAGTAACTCCTCCACTTTTTCTGCGTCTTAGGGCGGATACAACTTGACATCTCTTGCCCAGTCAGTCTGCCAAACTGTGCAAACTCTGCTTGGAGATCCAACACCAGTGCTGAATGATATCGGTCCCCCGTGTCACAGGTGGGTTTAGCTGCAAGTAATGCAGTTTATCATGGAACTGATTTCTGCTTCTGTGGAAATTTGCACGGGAAAGGCTTCATGCTGCGGTCTGTCGCAGGTAGTGGTTGCAAGAAATACTAAAAGGAAAAAATGTTAAGCATATCTAATAGCATGTGTCTGGAATATCATGCATCTCTCATATGTTCTCTCCTACATTTAAGTATCTTCTCACTCTACAGTGCTCTGGAGTCTGTCCGTAATGTTCGAGCTGCTCACCAGAAGAACTGGGGCTGTCTCAAACACATGGGTATTTATATATATATATATTTATATTTTTGTTGTAACCATTAAAATGCAAATCAAATTAAAAGAAAAATTTTTTTTAACTAGTGTAATGCTGGATGACCGTATGATCATAGGTGCATCAGCCACTTTATTAGCCACTTTATACACCTGCACATTTATGCAATTATCCAAGCATGTGGTAGCAGCACAATGTATAGAATTATACACATACGGGTCAAGAGCTTAATGTTCACATCACACATCAGAACGGGGAAAATGTGAATCTCGGTGACTTTGAATATATGGAATGTGGTTTGAATCCATGACATGGAGAATTAAGGCAGGTCCTACCCAGTATTAATATTCTAGTGTTCCTAATGAAGTGGACAGTCAATATATGTTCAACAAATACATGAAAATCCCTGCTGACTGATCAGTTTGAGCTTTAACTAGCTGTGTCACACTCTCAAGCAGAACTTTTTATTTTTATTTTTTTATTGTTCCCTTAATCTACAGTATGAAACATATTGCAAATGTTTCAAAAGCTGTGTCAGATGAGTAGTTCAAGAAAATATATGCAAATAATGTACACGTTTGATATGATTTGTAGTCTGCCCTGTCTCAGAGCCGAGCACCAAGCGCTGCAGAGTGGAGGAGAGAGATGAAAAGCAGGAAGAGGAGACAACCGAACATCTAGTCTGGCCTGAACCCTTACCTAGAGATGCACCTCCCGTGCATACGGCTGCGATGATCCCCAAAGAAAACGAGGACTCGCTCCCAGAAGGTTGTCAGCGCCTGGGTGAAATATCACCAAAGTATATCGAGGAGGCCGAGAAAATCAGGTTTTTGTTTTTTGTTTTTTTTTTAAAAAAGTGGCATTTATCCTTTAGATAATTATTGTGTAATTGTCAGGGCACACACAGACCTGCTGTCTTTTACAAATCAGCATTTATGAATACAGTCCCCTCCAAAAGTAACGGAACAGCAAGGCCAATTATACTTTTTCCGTTAAACATTTCAAGACGGTTTGAGATCAAAAGACGAATATGAGACAACAGATCAGAATTTCAGCTTTCATTTCCTCATATTTACAATCTAGATGTGTTATACAACTTAGAACATGGCACCTTTTGTTTGAACCCAGCCATTTTTGTCATGTGTTCAAAAATATTGGAACAGGTGATAGGTGGCGCCCCCCCCCCCCCCCAATTTCCCGCTGTAACTATATGCTGATGTGTGTTTTTTTTCCGCATATGAGGCCAGATTTGTTGACCTTTTCTCTCATATGATCTTCTTTTGATGGCCTGCTCTCGAAAGATCATCGAAATATCCAATAACTACACAGTAAAAATGAAAAAAGAAAAAAAAAAGACGTATTTTTGTTTGTTAGAGATGTGTGTGTGAAGCATCGGGCTTTAATTCTCCCACATAAGCAATTTGTTTAAAAATAATGTGACCGTGTTTCTTTTTCTGCGTTATTTATTAAAGAAATTGCTTCTTTCTTTTTAAAATAAAATAAAACTCGACCATGTTTTCTGCTAACAGGAATAAACATTTTCAGGATGTGACTGATGAGAAGTCCTTCGAGTGCATCCAGGGTGTCGTTTCACTTTTGGAGAAAATCAAGAACAAAGAGGTAGAGCGGTTCTAATCTATATGTGCAAACCAGAGTAATTTGATAAAAACTTTAACCACCTAAACAAAATTTACCTTCCATTAAATCAGTAGATGAAAGCTCGGCTACCGTAATATATTCACGTATAAGTAAATGTTACACTAATGCCTCGTGTCTGCTTTTTTTTTGTTTTGTTTTGTTTTGTTTTTATACTCCATTATATTTTGCTTATTACTGAGT
Organism: Cranoglanis bouderius; assembly: GCA_023630585.1. Lineage (NCBI taxonomy): Eukaryota > Metazoa > Chordata > Actinopteri > Siluriformes > Cranoglanididae > Cranoglanis > Cranoglanis bouderius. The sequence goes on along the minus strand of CM042571.1, from coordinate 14,199,119 downwards.
TTTCCCTCCTTAAAACTATCTTGAAATAGAAAAATGAGATGTTATGTAAATAAAAATGGACCGTTCTAATGCTCCGTCATTGGCAGGTGCGGAATGGCTTGGTTGTAATGCCTGATGTGTTTGTATCTCTGAAGTGTGCTGTGGAGCATGCCATAAACTCGAAGACTGAGCGGTATGAACGTTCTGAACAAGAAATATGAGAAACATCGAATAAAATGTCGCTACTAATGATAAGAGAGTATGGTGACCTTTAATCTGTTTATTACAGAAAAACCTTATGGTTCTGTACACTATTATGTATATATGCTTCATTTCAGGATTTTGGTGCTGTTTGTGGGGGATGGTGACGTTCCAGTGGACACTAAAGACGGGTGGGATTTGTTTCACATACAGTGTCTCCTTCCACTGTGTGTTCACCATGTACAGAGTGTCTTTACTGTAAAGTATTAAACTTTAGAACTGAAATATATATATATATATATATATATTTGACTGTTACAGGAGAGTGCTTTTGGTGCAAATCTGCAAAAAAGAGCCTGAAGGAGTGAAGTCTCTGTATCACGTGCCTGTGTGTCTGAACAAGGTGTTTATTTATTAATATACTATTATACTATTATAAGCCGTCATTCAGATTTTTCTCTACATGCAGCTTGTAGTAATATCTCAAGAACCTTTCATAATCATCATGTTATGCAATTGAAAATATGATATGAAGAGTAGTTTGATAGTCCATTTTAAGTGTCTGCAGAGATTGTCTTTGTCTATCACTATATCTCCATGCTTCTAGTTGTTTTGCTTGTCCTTTGCTTTCTATTTATTATATTTCTTTTAATAATTGCTAGAAATATGTTACTACTAATATGCTGCAGAGCAGGCATTGCATAATGAAGACAGAATAGTATGGTATAGCATAGTAAAATCTCTTCCTCCGCTTCCCTCAGGGTGTGTTCTCCAGTGCGAGTGTCATGGCTGCAGTGTTGGGTCTGCTCCTGCCCCTAGCGTACGAGTTTAATCCAGGCCTGGTGCTGCAGGTCGTGGCAGAGGGCAGTGGTGGGTTAGAGGTGCGTGTCTGGGCGCAAATCACCAGCTTGCTGCAGGGGGTAGCACAGGGCACAACGCTGGCACTTCTCAGGGTATGTTGTATCTCAGTAAGGCTCATTCCCCTTTTTGAAAGGGACCGATTCACACTATATTAACATTGACTGACCGATTAGCTGTTTTCACATCTTGTGACTTAAGTTAAAAATGGCTAGTTTATTTAAGATGGATATGTTATTTCATTTTTGTAGGTTATAATGAATAGTAAATAAAAATAGAGATGGCGCCAATCTGATACCCAGGATCACTATCGAGCTGATTCCAGCAAAAATTGTGGATCTAGAAACGGACATTAGACTACTACACATTGGAACATTGGAACTACAACCCCGAAAAAGTTGGGACAGTATGGAAAATGCAAAACAAACAAACAAACAAACAAAAAGAGTCATTTGAAAATTCGATTCACCCTGTACTATATTGAAAACACATTATTAACACATTATTTGATGTTTTATTTTGTGAATTTCATTGCGCTTGTAATCCGGGCAGAATGTGGTTCGGCTTTGTCCTGCTCTGGATGGCAGCATACGTTGCTCCAAAATGTTTAGACGATGTTTGCCTCACCTGTTTCACATCACCTTCTTACTTCAACTTGTTACATCGCTATTAGTCCCAAATTGCCCCTGTCCCAACTTTTTTGGGACGTGTTCCATGCATCAATTTCGAAATAAACGTTTATCTTAAAAAAAAAACAACAACTATGCAGTTGATTAGGTAAAACATCAAATACCTAGTCTTTATACGTTTTTTTGTTTAAATACAAGTCAAAGTACATTTACAAATCACTCCTCTTTGTTTTTATTAGCATTTTCCATACTGTCCCAACTTTTTCGGAATTGGGGTTGTATAAGAAATGTTTACATATAAGGAGACATAAATGTAATTTTTGTTAAGATTGATATTATTATACTGTGTGTATATATATATATATATGTATGTGTGTGTGTGTGTCTACAATTGTATATGCCTACAATGCGTGTCTTTGGACTGGGGGAGTGAAACCGGAGTACCCCGAGGAAACCCCCGAAGCACGGGGAGAACATGGCCGCGGCGGGAATCGAACCCTGGACCTTGGGGGTGTGAGGCAAGCGTGATAACCACTAAAAGTTTCTAAATGTAGTATTTGTTTTTAAATCAGGGCTGCGACAGTGACATGCTGAGGGCTACAGGAGCCTCTCTCTCTGGGGCTCCTGCTCCATCGCTCGGGCCTCTGGATCCTCCTCCGGCTGAGGATATGGCGGTTATAGAGGCACAGAGGCAGAGACTGCAGAAGCGTTGGGGTCTACTGTTGAACACCGGTGAGTTAATTTTACTTAGACCATAGCACTGTTGAATCCTCGTATCTATTTGGTCAGGAAGTGTTTAATTAAAGGTGATTAATTTTCACTGACAGTAGCCCCAGCTGTAAATTCAAATCACCGATTTATATTCACGTGCTCATTCATAATATGTTATAGTTTCTATACAGCTCATTCACAGGGACATGTATGGGAGACAACAGGTGACCTGTTAAGTAAAGCTGAACGTGTATAACGGTGCATGTTTAATGTGTGTGTATGTGCTCAGTTTCAGAAAGTGGAACAGAGAGTCAGGACAGATGAAGAAGACTCCTCCTCCTGCTGCCTCCAACTTCATCAGTATCATTTCTATAAGTAAAGAATAGTTGGTTAGTCAATTAATGATGTGTGACAGTTTTTATTTGTTTGTTTTTAGGCTGGCTTTAAATGTTCAGTGTGACAGCGATGTATATGTTGTTATTAGAACACATTTATATGTATAGATTTGACAGATGATGAAATCCCCCATTGCCACTTAATAAAAAAATGTAAAGTATTTCCTGATTTAGTAAAAGAGAATGGTTAACATAAAAACATGGACACTGTGAACAATTAGTTTATTAAATATACTGCTTTTAATCCTTATGTTCTGAAATTGGGTCAAAATGACACATCTTTTACATATTAAATTCTAGTTGGGGGGAAAAATGTCTTTTTTTTCCAGTTTTAGAATATATTACACACATTAGGTTCAGGCTGTTTATACATGTAAGTAACAATTAAAAATGATTACTAATCAGAAATGCAATTTTATTTCTTATCACGTGACACTCATACCCGCTGTCCCCGACCTTGTGAATGGATTGTTAGAAATATCTACAGTATATCACTAAAAGAAATAAAGATATAGTGTGTAAAATACCTGTTATAAATATGGGTCAGTGGGACTCTGAGTGCTGAGAAGATAATAGAATATGATGGTTTAATATATATACAGTGGATATTACAGTGAGATCATTTTCCTTTTTTAATACAAAGCTTGGATTGTGTCATTGCTATTTAAAATTCAGCAAATTTAATTAAAGGTAAAATGGGATTATGTATATATATGTCATGAAATTTCTCCTCAGGATATTCAGGATGGTCATTCATGGTCCTGGCAGCAGGAGGAGGCAGAGGCAGTATGAAAAGCCAAACAGTTCATAAACATAGCAATTGTGTCCGGTTTGTGGTATTAATGCAGACTTTTATACTTAACTTTATACTTTATACTTTATACTTGGCTAATAAACTAATTAAATACTATAAATAAATACTACAATTACTCACATTCACAGTTTCACACTGTTTAGATTTTTATGGCAATTTTATGGTTAAGAGAATGCTCATCTGTGTAATATATACAGGTGCATCTCAATAAATTAGAATGTCGTGAAAAAGTTCATTTATTTCAGTAATTCAACTCAAATTGTAAAACTCGTGTATTTAATAAATTCAGTGCACACAGACTGAAGTAGTTTAAGTCTTTGGTTCTTTTAATTGTGATGATTTTGGCTCACATTTAACAAAAACCCACCAATTCACTATCTCAACAAATTAGAATATGGTGACATGTCAATCAGCTAATCAACTCAAAACACCTGCAAAGGTTTCCTGAGCCTTCAAAATGGTCTCTCAGTTTGGTTCACTAGGTAAGCCACAAACATTCATTGCCAAAGAAGCTGGCTGTTCACAGAGTGCTGTATCCAAGCATGTTAACAGAAAGTTGAGTGGAAGGAAAAAGTGTGGAAGAAAAAGATGCACAACCAACCGAGAGAACCGCAGCCTTATGAGGATTGTCAAGCAAAATCGATTCAAGAATTTGAGTGAACTTCACAAGGGATGGACTGAGGCTGGGGTCAAGGCATCAAGAGCCACCACACACAGACGTGTCAAGGAATTTGGCTACAGTTGTCGTATTCCTCTTGTTAAGCCACTCCTGAACCACAGACAACGTCAGAGGCATCTTACCTGGGCTAAGGAGAAGAAGAACTGGACTGTTGCCCAGTGGTCCAAAGTCCTCTTTTCAGATGAGAGCAAGTTTTGTATTTCATTTGGAAACCAAGGTCCTAGAGTCTGGAGGAAGGGTGGAGAAGCTCATAGCCCAAGTTGCTTGAAGTCCAGTGTTAAGTTTCCACAGTCTGTGATGATTTGGGGTGCAATGTCATCTGCTGGTGTTGGTCCATTGTGCTTTTTGAAAACCAAAGTCACTGCACCCGTTTACCAAGAAATTTTGGAGCACTTCATGCTTCCTTCTGCTGACCAGCTTTTTGAAGATGCTGATTTCATTTTCCAGCAGGATTTGGCACCTGCCCACACTGCCAAAAGCACCAAAAGTTGGTTAAATGACCATGGTGTTGGTGTGCTTGACTGGCCAGCAAACTCACCACACCTGAACCCCATAGAGAATCTATGGGGTATTGTCAAGAGGAAAATGAGAAACAAGAGACCAAAAAATGCAGATGAGCTGAAGGCCACTGTCAAAGAAACCTGGGCTTCCATACCACCTCAGCAGTGCCACAAACTGATCACCTCCATGCCACGCTGAATTGAGGCAGCAATTAAAGCAAAAGGAGCCCTTACCAAGTATTGAGTACATGTACAGTAAATGAACATACTTTCCAGAAGGCCAACAATTCACTAAAAATGTTTTTTTTATTGGTCTTATGAAGTATTCTAATTAGTTGAGATAGTGAATTGGTGGGTTTTTGTTAAATGTGAGCCAAAATCATCACAATTAAAAGAACCAAAGACTTAAACTACTTCAGTCTGTGTGCACTGAATTTATTTAATACACGAGTTTCACAATTTGAGTTGAATTACTGAAATAAATGAACTTTTCCACGACATTCTAATTTATTGAGATGCACCTGTATATATATATATATATATATATATATATATATATATATATATATATATATATATATATATATATATATATATATATATATATATATATATCAGTGCCTGTTGCCACCAAGTCTTGCTGCAGGTCTTTTGCAGTCACTCGAGGGTTTTTCACAACCTGCCTTCTCAGAAATCTGGTTGCAGCAGTTGATAGCTTCCTTTTTCTGCCCCATCCAGGTGTTTCATGTATTTTCTGCCTTTAGCCAGTTCAGGTATTTCATGTGTTCCAGCTCAAGCACACTAATGCAACTAATGAAGCCCTTGATTGCATATTTGTGCTGTTTTGACGGATTCTATTCAGGGGGGTTGAATAATTTTGAGACTGGAGAAGTCATTATAAGTCGCATTTTCAGTAGAATTTGGGGAAACCACTTGAAGCATTCATTGTGTTGAACCATTTCAATTGCTTTTGTTTGATTTGTTCGTTGCAAACTGCTGAAAGTCTGTAAATCTTGACAAAAAACCTGATTTGCAATGGGGGTTGAATAATTTTGATTGCAACTGTAAGTAAGTTAGGGCGCTATGTTTCAAAACAATTATGTCTTTCCCAAATTAACCAACAGTAAACTCAATCATTCACTTTAAGTAACCGCCTTTATACTTGGCAGGGTCATTCTGGATCTGGAGACTATTCCAGGAACACTGGACTCATTAACACCTAGGGGCAATTTAGAGTAGCCAGTCCACTTAGTAGAATGTTTTTGGGAGGTGGGAGGAAACCGGAGAACCTGGAATAAACTCATAGGGACATGGAGAGAACATGCGTGGACAGAAAACCCGAGCTCAGGATCGAAAGAGGGACCCCGGAGCTGTGAGGCAACAACCTAATACTATTTAATCACATTCACTGTAGTTTTTGGGGTTTGTTGCATTCCAGAAAAGTCGGGATGCAGTCAAAATGGGGTCATTTAAGAGGCATTTCATTGTAATGGCCACATGATATCCTGGAAAATGTATTTTAATAATGATGGAGAACATTCATTTAAAAAGAAAAAAAAAAAAACATGTGCAATGAACATACAAGTTAAAGATATTTTTTATATATATATATATTTTTTTAAATTTTATTTTAATATAAATCACTAAAATGTAAATTTCTAATTTGTTGTTCTCAGTCTTTATTAACTTTCTACATTAAAAATTAAAAAAAAAAGTTTTTGTGTCAGATTCTACAGCTCTAGAGATTTTCTTTCTTTTTTGTTTAAACTGATGTTGTTTTTGGGAAGATGACTGTGTTTTACCTCCCTGTGTCATGGAACAATACTATAACAATACTATAACGTGTCGAGAAATTATATTTTCTTATATTTTTCTCTTCAACAATACGTATTTTAGACCTGAATCTTAAAAACGTCGGACATTCGAAGAAAATTTTATCGCTATTTCAAGCATACTGTTTTAACCTCTTTTTTCTCTCTCTCTCTCTTTTTTTTTAAACTCATGGACAATCCATAGTAATATTTAGACAGAATAAAAATTCATATAAAGTATCATGCCATTTTAAGCAAAAAAAAAAAAAGATAGAGAAAGAAAGAAAATACAATAATAATTAATGCATTTGATAAATGAATAAATAATAATAACTAATTTATGCGTGGAAGGGTTCATTAATTAAATGGTGTTTTTTTTTTTTTTTTTTTTTTTTTTGGAGAACACCCCCATCCCCGGCAAGAGATGCATGGCACATGGTATATCATCCGTGGCTCCCTGATTATAAACACGAATTTAATTTACCTAGACATTGCCAATCGCTACTGTTGAATCCAGACAGGTAGAGATGCTGTGAAGGTCTTAACCATATAAACCTGGCTAATATATTCTCCGTGTTTATGGACCTTTTGGCGTTCCATAGATCGGACCTGTGACTGTATAACGAGTCACCCTGCACTGTTCGTCCTAATGTAGGCCTCTTTCCGCTTGGCCGTTGTCTGCGCCGCTGTCGTGTTTTAACGTGGCACTTCTTCTACCACCAAGTGCACTGAGCGTGTCGTTTCCGGATTTGAAACACAGCCCTGGATGCAAAGGAAATCCCAGCAGTTTGAGAGATGTCCGCTACTTCGGCCAGATCTGCGGCGCACACGGGAAAGATGAAGAAGGACGAGTCTTTTCTGGGGAAGCTCGGAGGCACGCTGGGGCGCAAGAAGAGGGCAAAAGAAGGTAAATAATAATAATAATAATAATAATAATAATAATAATAATAATCCGGATAGCTGTTATATGACTCCTGAAATGAGATGTGACAGTAGAGCTACTGTCCATGGTGCTGTTTTATACACACTTCACTTTCAGCAGTGTGTGAGAGATGTGTCTTTTCTGGCATCAGTCATCTCTAGCATTTAAATCATGTTCATTCAGAAAACAAACAAACAAAAAAATATATATATAGTCACTGATATCCAGTGAAGGCATGTGGGAAAAGTCAAACTGCAGGCTGGCCCTGGTGCTGAGGAAATGAACATAAATAGACACCTATGCCAGGAATGTAGAGATGTTAAGATAACACTACTTATTTTTACAGAAGCATTACTGTTTTGAATGAACAACTTCTTCTGTTGGTGACGTCTACGCTTATTTAAATACATGTTCAAATTAGTTTCACTCCCTGTGTGAACAGCTGCAAAGGCTGTGTGTGTGTGTGTGTGTGTGTGTGTGTGTGTGTGTGTGTGTGTGTGTGTGTGTGTGTGTGTGTGTGTGTCCTGATGAGGAAACTTGGCTGGATTTATTTTAAAAACTAAATGTTCCCTTTTGGTTACCGAGGTTAAGATTAGGATATATGTTTAGTTGTAGGCATAGTATTAATCAGCTGCATTAGTGGTTATGTCATGGAAGGTCCAAGGATAGTAGGACAAACAGGCGTGTGTGTGTGTGTGTGTGTGTGTGTGTGTGTGTGTGTGTGTGTGTGTGTGTGAGACAGCATGTGTGTTTTCATTCTTTTTTCAGCTGTACCAAGTTGCTTCAGAGCCAACTCATTCACTCATGACTGCTAAACACTCATATTCTTTAAATAGGACGACTCGTTCACAAACCCTCAAGAGAGGTAGACCAATTTACTTGACAAACGGATTTAATTACATTAAACAGAAGCTTTAAAATTTTAATTTTTTTATTTTAATTTTTTTTACATCAGGACAAACTTTTAATTAATCTCAAAAGGTCAAAAGATTGTTTGACAGCATATGACAGTGTGTGTGTGTGTGTGTGTGTGTGTGTGTGTGTGTGTGTGTGTGCAAATGTCTCAACACTTCCTCTGTGCCTGGTTAATTTTTTAAAATGAGGAATATTGTAACCATTGTTTTGTCTATCAACAATTAAGTTGCTCAGGAAGTTGTCCTGACAACAGAAACACGACCATGTGAAGTGGCCAAGGCTGACTGTTGGGCTGAAATAGCGTAATGACAGGTGGTCAGTTTGGTGACATTCTGTTGTGGACCAGACATATGTGCAGGATTAGCATGGTGTGGAGTGTGATCTTTAACCCCTTAATAAAAAATAAAAAAAATCATACAAGACCCTTTGCATAATCGCTAATGTTATTTTGGGGCAATTATGAATTGAAATGACAATATGGGAAAGCAATATGAGGAAAAATGCACTCCACTGTCCTGTCTCCCCATTGGTGTATGTTTTGGGCTCATCGATGCAGAGAGAAATCCTCACACATTTAAGAGAAGTGTGCTAGTAGGCATCAGAGTAGCTAATATACTATATGGCCAAAACTTTGTGGACACCTGTTATAAGAACCTCCACTCTTCCAGAAGGGCTTTCCACTAGATTTTGGAGTGTGGCTGACCTCACTAATGCTCTTATGACTGAATGAATGCAAATCCCCGCAGCCACAAGAGCATTAGTGAGATCAGGCATTGATGTCAGGCTAGGAGGACCGGGGTGCAGTTCATCCCGAATGCGTCCAGTGGCGTTGAGGTGCAGGACGCTTGAGTTCTTCCTCTCCAGCCTTGGCAAACCATGCTGTAGAACCACAGAGTGTGAGGGTGTGGAGGAAGACTCGGGAGGCAGGCGGAATTTTAGCCAAGCTCCAGGTTCAATTATAGACAAGTGTGTTAAAGGTAAAGGCTATACGATCATCTCCAAACAGTTTGATGTTCCTGTGACTATAGTTGCAAATATTATTAAGAAGTTTATGCTCCATGGGACTGTAGCCAACCTCCCCAGACGTGGGCGCAAAAGGAAAATCAACCCCAGGTTGAACAGAAGGATAGTGTGAATGGTAGACAAAGAGCCAAGGAAAACTTCCAAAGAGAAACGAGCTGAACTCCAAGGTGAAGGTACATCAGTTTCTGATCGCACCATCCATCGCTTTTTGAGCAACAGTGGGCTCAATGGAAGGAGACCCAGGAGGACTCCACTGTTGAAAGAAAAAACATAAAAAAGCACGACTGGAATTTGCTAAAATGCATATTGACAAGCCACAATGCTTCTGGGAGAATGTCCTTTGAACAGATGAGACAAAACTGGAGCTTTTTGGGAAGTCACTTCAGCTCTATGTCCACAGACGAAGCTTTCAAAGAAAAGAACACCATACCTACTGTGAAACATGGAGGAGGCTCGGTGATGTTTTGGTGCTGCTTTGCTGCGTCTAGCAAAGGGTGCCTTGAATCTGTGCAGGACGCAATGGAATCTCGAGACTATCAAGAAATTCTGGAGCGAAACGTACTGCCCAGTGTTCGAAAGCTCTGTCTCAGTCGCAGGTCATGGGTCCTCCAACAGGATAATGACCCAAAACACACGATTAAAAGCACCCAAGAACGGTTAAGAACAAAACATTTGATTATTCTGAAGTGGCCTTCTGTGAACCCTGATTTGAATCCTATCAAACATCTATGGAAACATGCAGTCTGGAGAAGGCATCCTTCAAACCTGAGACAGCTGGAGCTCTTCTGGGAAGACTTTTCACTAGATTTTTGAGCAGGGCTGTGGGGATTTGTTCATTCAGAGCCACAAGAGCATTAGTGAGCTCAGGCACTGATATCAGGTGAAGAGGCGTTCCAGTTCATCCCAAAGGTCTTCAGTGGGGTTGAGGTCAAGGATCTGTGCAGGATCCAAACTTGACAAACCACATCTTCATGGAGCTCGCTTTGTGCACAGGGGCATTGTCATGCTGGAACACGTTTGGGCCTCTTAGTTCCAGTGAAGGGAAATTGTAATGTTACAGCATATCCACTTGTGTGCTTCCAATTTTGTGGCAACAGTTTGAGGAAGGAACACATATGATTGTGGACACGATGGTCAGGTGTCCACAAACCTTTGGTCATATAGTGTATGAAACTAGAAAGAAGACGTTGTTGTTGTTGTTGTTTTTATTCTCTTTTGCTGGCATTGGCATTATTCTGACAAGTTTGAAACCCCTCCCAAACCTCTACTGTTAATCTCTAATAGAGTTGAGGCCAAATGTTTACATACACCTAGGCATTCAAACTCAATTTTGTTCATGTTATCATACAATTCCTGTGTTAAGTTAACTAGGGTATCTACTTTAATTGTATAAGGTTTGCTTAGGATCATTGTCCTGCTGGACGACCCAGTTGTGACCAAGTTTGAACTTTCTGGCTGATAGTTTGAGTTGTCCGTATTTCTAGATAATTGCCCATCCTCATAATGCCATCTATTCTCCATAGTTCACCCTTGGCGGTGGTAGCTCAGTGGTGGGCGGTGGTAGCTCAGTGGTTAAGAAGTTGGACTACTGATCGGAAGCTGCCACTGTTGGGCACTTGGGCAAGGCCCTTAACCCTCAACTGCTCCCCGGGTGCCGCAGCAAAAATGGCTGCTCACTGCTCCGGGTGTGTTCACGGTTTGTAGTGTGTGTGTTCACCACTCACAACAATGTGTGTGCACTAACTTGGATGGGTTAAATGCAGAGGACAAATTCCAAGTATGGGTTACCATACATTGGCCTTCACATGTCACTGTCATATATATATATATATATATACATACAGGTGCATCTCAATAAATTAGAATGTCGGGGAAAAGTTCATTTATTTCAGTAATTCAACTCAAATTGTGAAACTCGTGTATTAAATAAATTCAATGCACACAGACTGAAGTAGTTTAAGTCTTTGGTTCTTTTAATTGTGATGATTTTGGCTCACATTTAACAAAAACCCACCAATTCACTATCTCAACAAATTAGAATACTTCATAAGACCAATAAAAAAAACATTTTTAGTGAATTGTTGGCCTTCTGGAAAGTATGTTCATTTACTGTACATGTACTCAATACTTGGTAGGGGCTCCTTTTGCTTTAATTGCTGCCTCAATTCGGCGTGGCATGGAGGTGATCAGTTTGTGGCACTGCTGAGGTGGTATGGAAGCCCAGGTTTCTTTGACAGTGGCCTTCAGCACATCTGCATTTTTTGGTCTCTTGTTTCTCATTTTCCTCTTGACAATACCCCATAGATTCTCTATGGGGTTCAGGTCTGGTGAGTTTGCTGGCCAGTCAAACACCATGGTCATTTAACCAACTTTTGGTGCTTTTGGCAGTGTGGGCAGGTGCCAAATCCTGCTGGAAAATGAAATCAGCATCTTCAAAATGCTGGTCAGCTGAAGGAAGCATGAAGTGCTCCAAAATTTCTTGGTAAACGGGTGCAGTGACTTTGGTTTTCAAAAAACACAATGGACCAACACCAGCAGATGACATTGCACCCCAAATCATCACAGACTGTGGAAACTGAACACTGGACTTCAAGCAACTTGGGCTATGAGCTTCTCCACCCTTCCTCCAGACTCTAGGACCTTGGTTTCCAAATGAAATACAAAACTTGCTCCCATCTGAAAAGAGGATTTTGGACCACTGGGCAACAGTCCAGTTCTTCTTCTCCTTAGCCCAGGTAAGACGCCTCTGACGTTGTCTGTGGTTCAGGAGTGGCTTAACAAGAGGAATACAACTGTAGCCAAATTCCTTGACACGTCTGTGTGTGGTGGCTCTTGATGCCTTGACCCCAGCCTCAGTCCATTCCTTGTGAAGTTCACTCAAATTCTTGAATGGATTTTGCTTGACAATCCTCATAAGGCTGTGGTTCTCTCGGTTGGTTGTGCATCTTTTTCTTCCACAATTTTTCCTTCCGCTCAACTTTCTGTTAACATGCTTGGATACAGCACTCTGTGAACAGCCAGCTTCTTTGGCAATGAATGTTTGTGGCTTACCTAGTGAACCAAACTGAGAGACCATTTTGAAGGCTCAGGAAACCTTTGCAGGTGTTTTGAGTTGATTAGCTGATTGGCATGTCACCATATTCTAATTTGTTGAGATAGTGAATTGGTGGGTTTTTGTTAAATGTGAGCCAAAATCATCACAATTAAAAGAACCAAAGACTTAAACTACTTTAGACTGTGGCATTGAATTTATTTAATACACGAGTTTCACAATTTGAGTTGAATTACTCAAATAAATGAACTTTTCCACGACATTCTAATTTATTGAGATGCACCTGTATGTATATGACAAAAACTAGAGGGGATAGAAGTCCCCCTTGAGGAACACCAGCTGGAACTGGAAAGGAGTTAGACACACAGGAGCCCCACTTCACCCTCTACTCTCTGTTAGTCAGATAGCTCCTTACAATAAGCCAAAGGGGTCGTCTGACATGCAAGTCAGCTAAGGAACGTAGCAGTCGACAATGTTCAATTGTGTCAAATGCTCGAGTGAAGTCAACAAAAACAGCGTGTATATCCATTTTAGGGGAGCTGTTAAGTGCTTCATGCCAGTGCTGCAGAATTTGAGAATGGCATCTCTGAGGATTCCTTCAAACACTTTTCCAACACAGCTGAGTAGTGAGATCTGGCGATAATCTGCTGGAAAACTAGGCTTTGCTTTTTTAGGAACAGCTTTGACTATAGCCTCCTTCCATTGTTTTGGAAAAATGTTATGCTGGATGCATGTATTGAAGATGTCACATAACACCGGTTCCAACTCTTCATGAAAAGTCTTTAGCACCCAAGGAGGAACACAGTCGGGACCAGCAGCCTTGGCTGCATTCACTTTACGGAGTCTAGTCTTAACTTGTCCAACACTCAGAGGAGGTACACTACAATTTGACAACTTGCAGGTAACTTCATCCGCAGACAAAGAAATATGGCTCGCATAATTCCACACAGAAGCAAAGTGCCTAGCCACACTCGTGTCACACTCGCGTTGCATGATGTTTTGATCCTGAGACACCATGTCACTCTTATCTCCTTCCATCCCCATTAAATTCTTCACTGACTTAAACCATTGTTTTGGCTTGGAGCGTCGCAGTTCCTCCACCTCATGCTGGTAATATTGTTTCTTTGCGTTCTTGATTTTTTTTGGCAATGATTGATTTTAGCTTCCTATAAGAGGTTTTGTCGCCAGAACAAAAAGCACACTGCCTATCCTTTATCAGATCTTTAATTTGAACAGTCATCCAAGGCTTATCTGTGTTTGTGATAGAGACTTTTTTAATGGAGCTGTTTTATCCAAGATAGATATAATAGTGGAAGTAAAAGCACCAACCTTAGCCTCAGGATCCATAGCTTCATGAATGTAAGAAAAATCAGTAGTATTCATCAGGAGGCCCACTTCCCTGATTGTCTCAGGGGTACGTTTTCTGCAAAAAATATGTTTAATAGGCTTGGTGGGCCAGTTTCCTGCATTTATCAAGATAGTCTGATGGTCAGAAGAACCAACAGGAGGCAAATGCTCAGGTGTCTGATACATGGAGGAAATATTGGCAAATATAGAGTCTAGTTGACTAGCCTTTCTTGTTGCTCCAGCCACGATTTGTTTCAGACCATGTCTGCTGCAGATGGTTTCAGACTTGAACTTATTTGTATCACCAAGTATAACAATTGCAGCCTGCTGATAGTTACATTCAATATATCTGAGACAACTATCCAAATACTGTGAGATTAGTAAATCAGGTTGGGCTGATGCAGAAGAGCGTGGTGGTAAATATAGCACAGCAGCAATAATACAACTTAACCGTCGAGGAAGACGACTGGGACGTAACCAGATCCACAAAGCTTCATGCTCTTCCTCTTCTAAATGAGTCAGTCGAATTTGTTTGATGGCGTTACAAACATACAAGGCAACTCCTCCTCCCCCACCTCCCTTGCGATCCCGCCGATGTATCGTATATCCGCAACTGAATCTGGGATACCATCATTTAGCCAAGTCTCTGAAACGGCGACAATTGCTGAGTTATTATTCTGTGCTACACTGTGCAGCTCGTCACATTTGTGACGTAAAGAACGCACATTAGAAAGGAGAAAACCAGGCATAGATGGTATTGACTTGTTGACGTGATGGTTTATCTTGATATGTATTAAGTTCTTAGATCGATAACAACAGTCAGATAGAAATATTCTTTGCCCAGTTGGCTGTCTTTTAATATCCACAGCAGTTCCACAAGAAGTAGGGCGATTTCCAACAATTGTACATATTGAACGAATGTAGTTTCTCCCAGCTTTCTTACCCCTTGGGCAAGATCTGAGTCGAAGAATCCCATTTAACTGCAGTATGTTCTTAACTTCAGAAGCCAAAGGAGATCTTCTCAGACTTTTTAAAAGATGAAAATCACTTAAATGTCCAGGTTGTGCCATTGTAAGGACAAAAGGGAAACAATTACTTGAAGATGGTTTCCTCAATAGTTTCCTATCATGCACCCAGCTGTAGAAGAGTAGGCCGCATACCAAAATCCATCCAAAATTTCTCAGAATTAAATCCATCCACATGTCCTAACTCCCAATATAGCAATATAATCATACAAATAAAAAATCTACCCGTGCATTTCCAAACTATATTAAGTTGAAATTGTTTAAAAAGCTAAAAAAGACCCAACTGCCAAACAGTTCAACTTTCATGCGGCTGCCCATAAAAGCGCCACCTAGTTGACCTAGGTGTGTGTGTGTGTGTGTGTGTGTGTGTGTGTGTGTGTCACTGCTAAACACATATTGTCCCATTAATTGTGATGTGATCAATGTTGTAAGAACAATTTAAAAATAGGCTTTGGTCAAACTTTGGGAATATTTAGAGGTACACAGTCTGGGTGGTTCGATATTTTATTATAATGACACTGACAGTGTTATAGTTTTCCTAGATCCTGCTATTCTAACGCAGCTCTACTAGCGCTATCGTCCCAGAAGTAATTCTTTGTTGTTGAAACATAGCATCTGTTCTATTGGCATGCTCGCTTAATTTCAACAGCACAACAGGGACAATCTTATTAGTACCTAAATGTGTGAATATAACAATGCAAGGCGTGATGATGGCAATGCAGAGTGGCAAGGCTGACATTTAGCCTATCAACATCGGAGGCCTCAAATCAGGCACTTGTTTCCCTGTGTGTTTTGTGGATGCTCACCGTAAGTCCCAACGATAAAAGATCCCCCCCCCGAAAAAAGATGAACTAAAATGATATGAAAGACACAAAATGTACTTTTGAATTTGAAACAGAATTCTGTTTGGTCTTACCATTTAAATTTGCACGGTTGCTTTTAAAGATATAAACATGTAGCAGCACTTTGGTCTGTAGAAAAAACAATACAAATTATATTGTGAAATAAGGGTGTTTGAAAGTAGAAATGTGGTTAAAAGGCAACCAGTTTGGCAAACAGGAGCACCAGAGACACAGACCATGCGGCATTCATTTGAACAGAAATTTAGCAGCAGACCAGCAGAGCTCCTACAGTTGTATTTCCTAATGCACAAGTTTTTCCTCAGATAAGCATGGAGGAACTGTGTGCCTTTGATCTGTCAATCCAAATGTTACTCACTGACAAGCATTAAGTGCAGTTGCACAAATGCAAGTCATTGCTTTCCACATACTTGCAGTCTCATTCTCCAGTCTGTATTAACTGTAGTGACACAAGTGCCACTGAAGAAAGGTACTAAAAGTAAGTTGTGTATATTTGATCCTCTGCTTTTAGCTTTTTTTTTTTTATTATTATTATTATTTTTTTAATTTGCTAATTGTAAATTTAGACCTACTTAATTGCCATTACTTGACAGCACACCTGGTGTTTTAGACTTGTCTGTAAAAAGGCAGCAGAAACAGCTCTATAGTTCAGCACAGTCTGTGCCCTGTTGCTCATTTGGTAGTCATTTGGTACTCCAGAAATATCCAGAGATACATGTATGGTCAAATGGTCTTCCTCGAGACAAGCTATGAATATGGTTTGATTTTGAAGATGCAGCTCTGCATCTCTGGGAAGGTTGTTTGATATTTTAAGCAGCTTGAACATATCGCACTACGACAAATTATATCTCACCAAGTGAAGGTATTTCGAACAAAGGAAAAGTTATCTAATATTTCTTATTATGAGATTATGATATAACAAATATAAGCCTATTATTATCTAGACAGATTTGCTCACTGCACACTTGAAATTGTCGTATTCTATTGGCAGATCATTTTTTCTAGAATCTTTATAGAAATAAATGCTTGAAATTAAACAAAACGATCCGTCCGTCCGAAATATTAGTTGCTAAGATATAATTCCGTTGCACTGCAGCCTTGGTTTCTTAGAGCTGGTCCAGGTGAAACTAAACAGGACCTGAGTAAATTCTCTGTATACAAGTTGCGGCTGTATTGATTTGTACTGGCTGTAAGCGGTGCTCTGTGACAATGCGGTTAGATGCAGCCTGCTCAGCTGCACTTTGCTAATGGACCTGAACATGAAAACAGTTTCACAAGATTAAGCCTGCATTGCTTGTAGGGATCTTCGTAGCTCACCAGTAAGCGAAGGTTTGCTGATTTGATTTAAAATGCTAAATTAAATCAGGACAACATGGATCAGAATTAATAATAATTTTTAAAAAAATTGTATTTAAAAATCTAAAATTCTGAAAACGTAGATATATTAAGGTGTATGTGTGCGGATTTGTTTTATTGTGTTATTTGGAACTGCTATTGACTGTATACATAAGAAAATGTCCACTTCATGCAACCTATTTTCATGCACACATATAAAAAAACCCCAAAAAAACCATATAAAAACTGACATTATAGGGATCTGCCGGTCTACCTGTGCTTTCGTGTCCTTTAGTATTCAGCCATGTTATGATTTCTGTTCTTGTCCTCTCCCCTCCTCTCCTGTCGCCTAGTGAAACAGGAGCAGCAAAGTGTAGGGGGTTGTGCATGGACAGAAATAACGCGTGCGAAAGCTGGATTCAATGCCATAACCCTGCAAACAGCAACCCACTGAATGCTTGCGTGGACACACACACACACACACACACACACACACACACACTCTCACTCTCACTGGTTCATGCACCGTCATTTTCTTAAGGGTACCTGCTGGATCCCGGACTGTATTTTACGATATGGCTGGGCTGTGTGGGACTAAGAGAAAAAAGCAAGGTAGTGTTGTGTTAAAGGGAATCAATGAATGAAAATAATGTGTTTAGCGTGAATGTCCTTCATAGTGAACGCTTTTGTGTTATTAGTCAAAATCGGTTTCTTTGAGTATGTGTGGTGCAGCTCAACAGACTTCAGATGGAATGCCTGATATTTGTATGCTTGTTACAATCCATAAGCTCTACTGCGCGGATTAGTGTTGCATTCTGGGATTCTGCGATAATTTATACCCAGCAAGCCTGGTTTCTCTGTTTCATCAGATTAGTTTGTGTCCAGAACTGGAGGGTTTAGAAATTATCTACCCAGTGCAGCCACTTGGGGAGGAAATGACATAATTATGATAAATGCTTAGGCCGTAATTACGAAGGAAATGCCAATTTAGTCCAACATACAGTACATGCTCCTCATGCAAGCCTCACAGAAGATCTATGTGTACAGGAAATAAAGGAAGTAGTACTTTCTGGAATAAGTTTTGTATGTTTGTAACTTCAGAAAAGCTGAGAGGTGAGAACTAATTTGGCTTAATGTTAAATATGTCAGAGAGGGTGTGGCTGTGTTTTTGGTGGGTAATAAATGTCTCTGATATGAATCTCTGCCTCCACCTACCCCGTAGGATATGGCAGCAGCAGCATGTGAAAGGGATCCGGCGCACTGTAGTACCGAAGAGGAAGTGAGATTACATTTCTGTCTCTGTGGAGAGCTATTAGTGACCTGCTAAAAAAGGGGAAGAGAAAAAAAAAGGGGAAATATGGATGATTTGGGCGTAGGGTGTGTTGCGTCTATGGGTTATTCTGAATCGCTCAAATGAAATCGCTGAATCAGGTGCAGCACGCTGGTTAAGTTCTTAAAGAGAAGATCCGACAAAAGTTCCACGAATACAGTAGATGCTGGAGAAATCCCCTCATCTTACGTTGCTTAAACGTGGTTCCGACATTGTCTCTGATGTCTGTGTGTTTTTAGTGAGTGACCTTCAGGAAGAGGGGAAGTATGCCATCAACGCACCACTCCTCCCTACCAGTACTGACCTGCTCCCAGAGGACATGCTGCTAGGTAACACACTCCTCCCTCCTCATCAATTCAACTTGATTTACTGTCTCACTCCCGGGAGAGAATTGAACGCACACCATAGCTGCATCAATGTGGATTCCCTGTTCTTTTTTTTCTCTTTGCTAATCCTGAATGCACTTTGTTTTCAGTACCTCTGAAAAACCATACAAAAAGTTTCCATCTAGCACCCTTTGATTTGTTCCCCTGCAGGAAATTTTAAAGATGTAAAAGAGAGTGTTTTGATATCAGATTAAAAAAGAAGAAGAAGAAGAGGTCAAATCTAGTATTCGCTGCCTCTTAACAAGCCGCCTCTTCCCTATTTTTCATTATGGTGTTACTGGAAATCAAGGTAATTGAAATGCCAGCAAAAGAATTAGTAAACATTTGCTTGCATTAGTATTGCATTAATATTCAACTATAAGTCAGAAATACTCCAGAAATAACACAGAAATTCCAGTTCTAATAAAATGTATACTATCTGTATATATACTATACTATAAATGTATAACATCTAAACAAAACTTTAGATCCGAATTCAATTAAATTTCATTGCCACTGTGAATTAAGTTCTCTTTTGCAACATTCTGACAACACCCACTGTTACTCAGAATTACATCTGAGTCACAGGAAAGTCGAAAGACTTCATCTGTCTCTTTTATTAGCAGAAGTACTGAGTCACTACCAAAACTTATTTTTGGTCAGGGTGGGAGGTACAGTATATGTACGTATACAGTACAGGCCCCTCTGAAAGGATTGGAACAGCGAGGCCGATTCTATAGTTTTCACTATACATTGAAGACATTTGGGTATCAAAAGATCAAAAGTGATCAAAAATATTGTAACACATGACTGAGAGGTGAACTGTATCTTGCTCTGAATGTCCACTCTTGGTGTGAGCCCTGGGTTTCGCCTGTGAAGACCGCACTTGTTGTTAAAAAGGATAAACCAACATGAAGACCATGACATGAGTCTCTATGTTCTATTGTGAATAAAATATGGGTTTACGAGATTCTGTTTTTATTTACATTTTACTCAGCGTTCCAACTTTTTTGGAATTGGGGTTGTATATCCCACCCTTTGACAGTTGCCACTGTAATGAGATAATCAATGTTATGGTATTTGTTTACTTATTTATTTTACAAAAACTGAAGCTTTTATTTAAAAACTAAAAGAGCCAAACGCTTTCCTTTTTCAGGTTAGGGTTAGGATTATTGGTGATTGTATCCTTTATTATGTTTTATTCTCTTCACAGAGGAGAATGCTGAGAGGATTATGTTAGATCCCGTCTCAAGAGAGAATCCCAAGTTTAAAGACCTACAGAAGGTGTGTTTCTCATTCCCTTTGCTCTTTGCATTTTTTGGCAACGATACAGAACATGTTGTGGAGTAAAAGCATTTCAGGACAAATGAGTAGCACATACTAGTTGTTTCCTCAGCCGAGTACTGAGGCAATGAGACGTCCAGTTATGATGAAGCTGCTCAGTGTTGCCTTAATAATGCTGGTTACTCTGGCATTAAACCTAGGTTCTGATTGATTGGATCAATAATGAGCTGGAGGAAGAGAGGATCATAGTTAAAGATCTAGAAGAGGATCTCTATGATGGACAGGTGCTGCAGAAGCTGTTTGGTAAGAAAACATATTGAGAGGATGTAAGAAAGAGCAAATCATTTAACGATTATATACTTTGATTGACAGATGTGGATTTTATATTTCAGTGCTTTAACTTACACTGAGAACAAGTGCGTGTGCGTGTGTGTGTGTGTGTGTGTGTGTGTGTGTGTGTGTGTGTGTGTGTTTTATCTCGAACAGAGAAGCTGTCAGGACGTAAGCTGAATGTAGCAGAAGTGACCCAATCAGAGATCGGTCAGAAACAGAAGCTACAGACTGTACTGGAAGCAGTGAATGAGCTGCTCCGACCTCAAGGCTGGACAATAGATTGGGGAGTTGATTGTGAGTCCTCCTATCTTCATCACCCCAACACTTTCATCCAGATTAATGAAAGGCTAAATGTTGTGTCCTGGTTTTTCCTCCTTCAGCAATCCACTCTAAGAACCTGGTGGCCATCGTGTACTTGCTGGTAACTCTGGCCATGCACTATATGGCCCCAATCAGGCTCCCTGAGCATGTCTCTGTAAAGGTGGTGGTAGTCAAGGTGTGTAAACCTGTCTATAACATTGACATGCTCATTCCATTCATCTCATATGAGATAAATAGTAAAGCTTTCAATTTCTTTATCTTCTGTAGAAAAAGGAGGGCATCTTACACACATCACGTATAACAAAAGAACTCACAACTACTACAGAGTAAGTGAAGCATTTGACTTCCCTTAGTGGCATCTAGTGGTCAGATGACGCTTTCTACACAATATGTAACCACTGTGTTACTCCTGTTCGTTTGTAGGATGATGATGGGAAGATTTGGTGAGTAGGCAATATGTTGAGACAGTTACCTAACAAGAGCTCTAAGTACACTATATTGCCAACAGTTTGTGGACACCTGACCACCAATATGTGCTCGTTGAACATCCCATTCCAGATTTACTTCATCCCAAAGGTGTTCAGTGGGGTTGAGGTCAGGGCTCTGTGCAGGACGCTCGAGTTCTTCCACTCCAAACTTAGCAAACGATGTCTTCATTGAGCTCAGCTTGTGCACACTGAAGGGAAATCTTAATGCTACAGCACACAAACACATTTTATTCAGTTGTGTGCTTCAGACTTTGTGGTAGCAGTTTGAGGATGATCCACATAGGTGTGATGGTCGGGTGTCCACAAAGTTTTGACCACACAGTGCATGTGAAACAGTTGCACAACTTTACTTGAACATATTAAATTTATAATATACATATGTTGTTTCGTGATTACAGAGAGGGATGCCTTTGACACCTTATTGGACCATGCACCTGACAAGCTCAACGTGGTCAAGACGGTAAAGAACCTTGTCTCACAGCACAGAACCCCTCTATTATATTTAAGATGTTCTCCCATAGTTCTCCTAATATCTTAATAGTAGTAAGTCACTTTAACTTTACAGTTAAAGGCTTTAACATTTTCAATTTAGTGACTGATTATGGTTTATCGTCTTTCCCAGTCCCTGATCACCTTCGTAAATAAACACCTGAACAAGCTGAATCTGGAAGTCACTGAGCTGGAGTCACAGGTGAGCCAAACTGATGTCATTTTCTCTTCTCTTCTCTTCTCTTCTCTTCTCTTCTCTTCTCTTCTCTTCTCTTCTCTTCTCTTCTCTTCTCTTCTCTTCTCTTCTCTTCTCTTCCATACAGCACTTTATACATCTTGAAAGACCTCCAAAGATTCATACATAGCCTGTATCTGTTAACATCTAAACAATAGTATATCTATTAGTGCAAATCATTCGTGTGTGTTTACAGTTTGCAGATGGTGTATATCTGGTGCTGCTGATGGGCCTATTGGAAGGTTATTTTGTACCTCTGTATAACTTTTACCTCACGCCAGAGAGCTTTGAACAGAAGGTGAGTGTAAAGCTCCTTGTTCATTCAGCTGCACTGACCGCTCTGTACCACAAAAACCGTATTCTGAGGAGAGAGGAAATTTAATATAAGTGTTTTTTTACACAGGTGCATAATGTGGCATTTGCCTTCGAGTTGATGCAGGATGGAGGACTGAAGAAACCCAAAGCTCGACCAGAAGGTATTGAATAATGAATAATGTACTAGGTTAGAACACCAGTGATGAGAATTATTTATCTTACTTATCTTAAACTAATGACAGGCGAATGCTTATAGATCACCTGAAATACAGGTGCATGTCAAAAAATTTGAATATCATGGAAAAGTTCATTTTTTCCCCATAATTTTGAACTTTAATATATTCTAGATTCATTACACATAAAGTGAAATATTTCAAGCCTTTTTTTTGTTTTAATCTTGATGATTACAGCTTACAGCTCATGGAAATGAGATACAAGAAAAATCCAGTATCTCAAAAATATTAGAATAAAGAATTTATAATACGGCGATGTGGACCTGAGAAGACTCTAATCAGCTAATTAACTCAAAACACCTTTTTACTCAAAGCACCGTCGCTCAGTGGTCCAAAGTCCTCTTTTCAGATGAAAGTAAATGTTGCATTTCATTTGGAAATCAAGGTCCCAGAGTCTGGAGGAAGAGTGGAGAGGCACAGAATCCAAGTTGCTTGAAGTCCAGTGTGAAGTTTCCACAGTCAGTGATGATTTGGGGTGCCATGTCATCTGCTGGTGTCGGTCCACTGTGTTTTCTCCAGTCGAGAGTCGATGCAGCGTCTACCAGGAGATTTTAGAGCACTTCATGCTTCCATCTGCTGACGAGCTTTATGGAGATGCTGATTTCCTTTTCCAGCAGGACTTGGCACCTGCCCACAGAGCCGAAACTACTAGTAACTGGTTTGATGACCATGGTGTTACTGTGCTTGATCGGCCAGCCGACTCCCCTGAACTGAATTTTGTAAAGAGGAAGATGAGAGACACCAGACCCGACGATACAGACGAGCCGAAGGCCGCTATCAAAGCAACCTGGGCTTCCATAACACCTCAGCAGTGCCACAGGCTGATTGCCTCCATGCCACGCCCCATTGATGCAGTAATTCGTGTAAAAGGAGCCCTGACCGAGTATTGAGTGCATAAATTAACATACTTTTCAGAAGGTCGACATTTCTGTATTATAAATTCTTTATTCTAATATTTTTGAGATACTGGATTTTTCCAGTATCTCATTTCCATGTGCTGTAAGCCGTAATCATGAAGATTAAAACAAAAAAAAAAGGCTTCAAATATTTCACTTTATGTTTAATGAATCTATAATATATGAAAGTTCTACTTTTTGAATTAAATTACGGGAAAAAATGAACTTTTCCACGATATTCAAATTTTTTGAGATGCACCTGTATATAGCGTCTGGCCTGCAGTATGTAGTTTATTCAGTAGATGGCGACACTTACCGTATAACCATCCACACAATGCACAGTTCTCTAGTATTTTATTTTATTTTTTTCTGAACCTGCAGGATATTTATAATGTGACTAATAAACCACAATGTCTCAAACTTCAGTTCTCAAACATGTCATGTAGATGTTTCCTGGCTGTCTCCTGGATTAATCTTTAATCTCTAAACATTAGAAATTACGATTCACAAACACTGATGAAAATGAAACTAAAAAGAAAAAAGAAAAAGAGTAAATCACACTACTAATCTCATTCGGCATTAAGGTATGTTATAGATTTATAGATATAGATAGTCTTATAAAGCTAAGGCTCATGGATTTTTTTTGCAACACATAAAGAGTCACCTGTCTCAGAGTCACATAAATAAATACAGTTATTATGTTCGCTGTATGAACAGATGGCCAGTGACAAGATTTGTGAAGGGAATGCAACGCATTATTGCACTGTTCTCAGGTGCTGAATATACATCACAATAATTTCAAGACAATACCGTTCAAGCCACTGTTCAAAAAGAAGCACCATTAGCTAGACAGTCTGTCAGGTTGGGCTTGCGATGAAGATTGTAGAAGGTGGTGGATAATATCCATCATATAATGGTGGTCTAATATCGTTCCTGCAAACCTTCAAAGGTTCATGAGGCTCAGGGAAAAACTGCACAGAAATCTAACATTTTGAATGCTCGAAGAACTGCTACCACCAAAGTTCTCTAACACTGTTCTCTAACACTTGCTATATGCTATCTATTTTTTGTAGATGTTGTGAATTTGAACCTGAAGGCTACTCTGAGAGTCTTGTATAACCTCTTCACCAATTACAAGAGTGCTGACTGACGGAGAAAAGAGAGTTTCGCTGCAGATCAACACTTATCTTACGCCTGAACGATGCCATATGTCCACTGTTTGTATTTAAAACCATTTATTTATACATGTTGCCTGTCTTTTAATGCTCTTAAGTACAGATGCTGCTGTTCTGTCGGAAAGCACTAAATGTAACTCAAATGCTATTATGCATAATTTATGAAGGAAAAAAAAAGTCTCACTGCTCCTAACAGTGTTATGTTAGATTAATAAATGCTTGACTTTTGGATATTGTATGTCCTGTATACACTGTGGATTATTTAAAATATAATATATATTATAAATGTATTCTTATAATTCTTAAACATTTATATTCAATATATGTTTTGTTCTTGTCATTATTATTATTATTATTATTATTATTATTAATATTATTAATTCAGTTTACCAATTCTTTACCAATTATATAAGCGTCAATCTACCAGGGGTTCACATGAGAATTTTGAAAGGTAAATGTGTGTATTGACATGAGTACAGAATACGATCTGTGCTTATCAGCCTGGACACTCACTTTCTCCACTAGACCTGCAGTGATTATGTACAAACAGCTACGCCATTCCAGCTTAGCATAGGAAGCCCCTGACTCCAAAATCATGCCTATACTGGGAACACTGAATGAGGTGTTAAATTGGTAGCATATCACTAATATTTATCACTTTTCCATGGTCAGCTTGGAGAAATGACCAACGGTGCATCAAAGGAACATCAAGCCTGTTCCAAAATTGTATTGTGATTTGTATGGGTTAAAAATAATCCAGCCCTCCACACCACACAGGACAAAAGGAAAGAAAAAATAAAGACCAAGAGAATTACATATAACTAAAGAACTGGAAACCCATAAACACATTACCTTCATAACAGGATGAAATGTGGACTCCTCGAAAACGGTCATAAATAAATTCACGATCCTATCAAATCCTATTAAAACACTAATGTTAAACGCAGAAAGTTAATGGGCATTCGTCATAAATGTTTGTGTACATGAAAATTCTTCAATCTACTACATTCTGAAGAAGCAGTGGCTGCACTGAGCAGTGCCATGATTAGTGTCAGACTGCAATTTACATTAAAAGGTCAAGCTTTCTTTCATCATCAAAGTAAGGTCCATTTATCAGTAGGGCAGAACATTCATTCATTCATCTTCATTAATGTCTTTATTCAGGTCAGAGTTGAGTTGGGTCCTGAGCTTATCCTGAGAACACTGGGCGCGAGATGAGAATATACCCTGGGATGGGATGTCAGTCCATCAGTGTGAAAACCACCTGAGAGTAGTCAATCCCCCTCCTAGCACGGTTTTTGGGAGGAAACCAGAAATCCCTGAGGAAAGCCACACGAACATCGAGAACGTGTTAAACTCCACACATACAGTATCCAAGCTCAGCACCCTTAAATACCAATAAATACTCATGTCATATTTATCTCTTTTCCTAAAGTCAGACCTATCACGTTCAAGTCAATCGTGTTTTATATTGTATTTTTTTATATACATTTTAATATATAATGCATATACATGCACATATCACTAATTCACTTATTAATGAAAACAATATCATAATACATAAATTGAGCCTTTACTAATATTCATTACATTCATTACTATGTATTTTGATACATGGTCCTTCCCTATCATTACTTTCCGTCATTAAACTCTATAAGATGTGTCTGTCATCAATCTATATATATATATATAACTATATATAAATTCGCTGTGTGTATAGAGCGAAGGTGTAAATATCTCCGTTCTGGCTGTAAACACTTGCTTCTTTTCTGTCACGGTGAATACTGCGCTTTTAATCTCTGTTTATTTGGGAGCTAATCGGGTCTTGTCTATTTGCCAGGTAACCATGGTAACCTCCCTGCCCAAATTACCGTTTCTTCCTTGTCACGGGGACTCTCAACACTTGACTTAGAGAGAAAGAGAGCGAGAGAATGAAGATCTTTCTGAGAAAAGGATGGTATCGAACAATTTAAAGATGTTTATTGTCTAAACGTTGAAGTCATAAAGAAACTTCTCACCAAGCACAGAGAGGAAAGTGAGCAAAGGGGACATAAAAAAAGGGGAAGGAAACGGACCAGTGCTTACAGATACTGGTGACTCTTATACAACACTTGGCTTTCTACAGTCAAAATTTTTTAAATGCATGGTTCAGTACTTGAAATGTTCAAATGTTGACTTTACCAGACTGCAATAACGTATTAATCAGCGCCCAAGAGCAACAAAACTGCAGCGTTGTTCAGTTTCCGGCACTGAAACCATATAACCGAAAGAGGAAGCTGTGTTTCTACACTGCCACTTCCTTAACAAAAGTAGCCTAGTGTTTATTGACAAATTCACTGCTGGTCTTTCTTGTGTTTAAAGTTGGTCGGGAAAAAAGTGTGTAGAACAGGAGGGTTAAACCGGTGACTGTCTGCTGGAGTGGGATTTTGATTGTCGCAGTGTTGACTTGCAAATTCACATGCACAAGGGACGAGATCAGAGAGCAAGGCCAGAGTGCGTGTGCCGCTGATGCGCTGCTGAAGGTAGGCCTGTTTATTCAGATGTGTGTCGAGACGCGGTGCGAAGGCTTGTGTCAACCTGAGGCAAATAGGCCTGACAACCATCACCACACACAAATAAACATTTCTATCTCCATCTGTTTCAGAGATGTTTTCTCTGTCAGTTTGTTGTGTCAGTGCTGGTGTATGTGTGTGTGTGTGTGTGTGTGTGTGTGTGTGTGTGTGTGTGTGTGTGTGTGTGTGTGTGTGTGTGTGTGTGTGTGTGTGTGTGAGAGAGTGGAAACTGAAGTGAAAAGACAAAAATTGCTGCAGCCTGAAAGTGTTTCCATCCTTCCATCAAGTGATCACTTTAGCCAGAGTCTTCTTGTGTTCTTGGGCTGACATAGAAACCCCGTAAATTTATTTGTGTCTTCTTCATAGACGTCATTTGTGGGTGGGACGTGTCCCCACCACTTTTTATAAGCCACTGAAAAACAGTTTGCAGAAAGTATGTATAAAAGGAAAACCATTTACAAACCATCATTCTTCGTAATATACAGTAGGTATAGAAAAGAATCCCCCCCCCTTTAAAATAATCACATTTTGTTGCTTTTCAGCCTGAAATGAAGACGGACACAGTTTTTGTTTTATCCAGCTGTATTTACTCAGTGCAACTTATAACATCCAAGTGAAAGATATAACACCAACATGTCAGAAAAAAATAAAATAATTAAAAAACAGAATCACTGAGTTGGATAAAGGATCACCCCCTTGCTTTAATTTGCCTTAATTTTTTAATTATAGCCTTTAGTCTGTTGGGATATGTCTCTACTAACTTTGCACATCTAGACTTATTGCGATATTTGCCCACTCTTCTTTGCAGAACTGCTCAAGTTCAGTTAAATTTGATGGTGACCGTTTGTGGACTACAGTCTTCAAGTCATTCCACAGATTTTCAATGGGGTTTAAGTCTGGGCTCTGACTAGGCCATGCAAGGACATTCACCTTTTTCTCCTTCAACCACTGTGTGGTCAGTTTTGCTGTGTGCTTTGGGTCATTGTCATGTTGGAAGGTAAACCTTCTTCCCATTGACAACTTTCTGGCAGAGGGCAGCAGATTTTCTTCAAGAATTTGATGGTATTTTGCCCCATTTTCCTTCTATCCTGACAAGTGCTCCAGTCCCTGCTGCAGAGAAACACCCCCATAACAGGATATTACCACCTCCATGCTTTACTGTAGGAATGGTGTTATTTGGATGGTGAGCTGTATTGGATTTCCACCAGACATATCGTTTGGTGTTGAGGCCAAATAATTAAATTTTAGTCTTAACACCTTTTTCCATGTGGCCTCAGAATCTTCAAGGTGCGTTTTGGCAAAGCTCAGTCGTGGGTGGCTTTTTTTCTTGCAACCCTCCCATACAAGCCACATTTGTGGAGAATTTGTGTTATTGTTGTCACATGCACACAATGACCACTCCTTGTCATAAATTCCTGCAACTGCTTCAGAGTTGCTGTAGGCCTCTTGGTAGCCTCTCTGACCAGTTTCCTCCTGGCTCTTTCATCCAGTTTGGAGCGATGTCCTGATCCAGGGAGGGTCTGTGTTGTACCAAATACCTTCCACTTCTTAATAACAGACTTCACTGTGCTTCTAGGCATTGATAAAGCCTTTGAAATTTGTTTGTATCCATCTCCTGACTTGTGTCTGTCCACAACTTTATCCCGGAGATCTTTTGACAGTGCCTTGCCACCCATAGTTGATTGTTTGCTTCAGTTGCACTACAAAATGTTCCAGGAAAGCTCTTTTCATGTTGAGCTAATCAAAATGACCACAGCTGATCACAGTTGAAAGTCAAATGGCTTTGTGTGCCATTGAGAAGGTGATTAACTACACCTTATTGAGTTTACAAGTCATTTTTAGGAGGGGGTGAACCTTTTTCCAACTCAGTGATTCTGTTTTTTTTTTTTTTTTATTAAAAAAATTCTGACATGTTGGCGTTATATCTTTCACTTGGATGTTATAAGTTGCACTGAGTAAATACAGCCGGATAAAACAACAACTGTTTCCGTCTTCATTTCAGGCTGAAAAGCATTTTCTATACCTACTGTATCTTGGGTGTTTTGATCGGTCTGCTGTGTGACCTTGCTAGGTGTTGTGAAAATATCTGAATTCAATTCAGTTCAGTTTTATGTGTATAGCACTTTTAACAATGGACATTGTCCCAAAGCAGCTTTACACAAATATATAAATTCAGGATGTAGATTTTAAATGTATGAATTTATCCCTAATGAGCATCCAGAGGTGACGGTGGTGAGAATGTTTTGGTCATTCTGATTTCTATTTGTGATGCATGTGTACATCAATGCGTTGTTGAAAGGCAGAAATTAAGTGTATTTCCAATTCTGATCATGAATGGTTAGTGACCACCACCCATTTTTTGTCCCCACCACTTTACAAAACAAAGTGACGCCAATAGTCTTCTTCATATCATGACCTTAGTATGAACTATGAATGAATGTGAGATGATACTAAAGTCACAATACACCAGCAATTTAGCACAAAAACAGATAAAAGAAATGATTCAACTGTGAGCTTGGTATTTTTTAAAAAATTCCATACAGTTAAATCTACAGACCAGTGGATGTTTACTTATTCATTTTATTTATGCATAATTGATCAGAGAACATCGAATGGATAACGTGGTGGAATCTGAGCAAGGTAATCAGGGAGCTTTCCAAGGTGAGTGATTTACTGTGAGGATTTTTTCCTTTAATAAGTTACAACCTTATTATATATACTAGAGAATATCACAGAGCCTTGTGCTGGCCTTTTCATCCTCGGTATCATTACTAAAAAAACAACAACAACAACAACAAAAAAAAATTGAAAAGCTTTCTTGTGTAGGGTGCTGAAGTGTAAAATGTGATGCACCACTGAATTTATTTCATTATGCAGGAGAAAGAAGAAAGATAATCCAGCCTTCATCTTTAAATGATCTCAAACTAGTGAAGCTTAAAGAGGTGAGATCCTGATATTGTTCTACCTGTCCCTTTTCTGTGGAGCCATTTTATCTGTATCTTGTATCTGACCTCTCTACCTGAACAACAGGTGCTGGTGGAATGGATCAACACTACTCTGAAGTCGGAGCACATTGTGGTCCAGACTCTGGAGGAAGACATCTATGATGGACTTGTGATTCATCACCTACTGGGTAAGAACCTGGCATTCATTCTCAGTGCAACTCTCGTCTCAGAAACGTTGGTCTGTGTAAAACCTTTTACATAATTTGATCATTTTCGAACTCAGGCAGGTTAGGAGGAGTGCATTTAGGGGTGGAGGAGATCGCAGTAACCAGTGCTGCCCAGATGTGCAAACTGGAGTTGATTCTGCGGGTCCTCAACCAGGAGCTAGGGCTTGGTGCCGAAGCAGACAGTACAGCTAGATGGAGTGCCAAACGTGAGTAATTACTGGTCTCATCATTTATTAACTGCCTAATGAAATGGATGTCATTGTATGTCAAAGCTATACATTCTATTAATTGTATTTAATATTACTTAACCACTATGCATATAAACGTAAACACCAGTACTGATACCATTATTCATTAGCTGACACTTTTGTCTAAGATGGCCTACATGTAAGACAATACAATCCAGGCATTTGGCTGAGTAAATGAGGGTTAATGGTCTTATAATGAATAAATTTAATGGAATTATAATTTACAACCTTCCATTCATCTCAGAAAGATAAATGGTGACCTACCGCTGCTTTATTCATTCAACAAGTCAAAACTAGTTAATATGTAACTGTCTAATAAGCCTGAGTGTGTGATTAAGGCTCTCTCTGCTGTTAAGTCATCCACAGTCGAGACCTGCTGGCGACTCTGCATCTGCTGGTGGCCATGGTGAAGCACTACCAGCCCAAAGTGGCCCTTCCTCAGAATGTCAGTGTGGAAGTCATCCTGCTCGAGGTGAATTTTTGAACATGAACTGTGAATACATTTTGAATACGAACAGTCCCATTTTTAACTGCACACCAACTTCACTAAGTACAGTAAAGTGTTATGTAATGTAATAACGTATGACAATTGAGTTACCTAGTCACCTGCATTAATACAGACTAAGGGAAATGAATCAGTGCATAAGTATGTACATTATTATCCTCTTCTAACAATGGGCCTCAAAACCAAACCAAACCAAACTAAAAAGTTTCCACCGGATTTACAAAAAGTTTCAGAAACGCCGATTTTCTTTGTACTTATGTTCATAAAAAGGACAAGTGCACAGACAGCTGTGAGCACGAAATGACTGATCAGGCTAAATTATTTTTGACTCACTACTATGCAAATAAAATAACATTTATTAATATTTATTAATAATATATAATAATAATAATGATAATAATAAGCGAGCACTAAATATTATATTCCATAAGCGGACACATTCGTTTACGGCTTGTGTTCCTGATGGTACTCTTAGTCCCTTACGTAGTGAACAGGGACTACTTGATGGAGACTTCGAAGCACTTCTATAAATAGTAGTAAAATAAAATATAATAATTTAAACTTGACAGCAATAGTTCCATATAAGTGCAGTTCTCCATGCAATTATGCAATATCAGTTACATGATTTGAAGTCGGTCGAGTTGAGGTTTACGTTAGTTAGTCTTCCTATGCACAGATTTACACACACAGGAGCACGAGTAGGATATGGACGTTTTTCTCCCCTAATTTATGGGATATTCATGAATATCAAATTTCTGTGTAGATGCTCATCACAAACAATTTACCCATAAATCCTTTCGTATGCAGATTGATAAATGAGGCCTAATGTATTCTAATGTAGCATGTCATGTTTGTGCCCTCACCGAAAAGCCTCAAGGTTTGTCAGACCACTATGAAGTGCATTAACTTACCAAATGAAAACTTTTATTTTGCCAAAGACAATAAGGAATAAGATTTTTTTTCTTTTCTGGTTGTTGAACCTACAGTACTTCCACTGGGGAAACGGCTAATGCGCAGGAAATCTGCTTGTCCCGGTCCCCGGCGTACCGAATATCCTATATAGCCCTGAATATGTTTTAATGTTGTTAAATTTAAGACACATTACTTACGTTATGCTCCTTACTGATTTTCAATATGTAGGTAAACAAAGATGGCATCAAATCTGACAAGCAGATAGAATACATCACGTTGCAAAGGTATAATTATAAAATAACATTTAAATAAATGGTAACACTTTATCTGAAGGGTACCTACAGGTACAAATGAACTTCATAACACACTCATAACCATTACATTAAGCTTTTATAAAACACTGTGAGAGGCTTTATGAAAGGCTTATGTCAAAACTCGTCAGGTTTTATGCAATATGTCACATAGGAGTGGAGAGAAAAGGGCTCCAGTTCATAAAACATTCACAAACATTACATAAATCTATTGTTAAGCAACATTAGACAATTTATAGAAATATATTTGTCAGATCTTGTCGGGTGACATTATAGTTTTATGCAATAAGGCCTCTCATGACTGATAGACAGTTAGATAACATATGAGCACATATGAGCTTTGGGATGTGTTTACTTCATTTTTGTAGGAATACGATGCCTCTGGAGGTCCGTCCCCTTTATAAAACTTTTATGAACTTAAGAAGCATATATGCCGATGTTAGGACATTTTCCATTCATTACACTGTCATGAAGCTCTATTCCTGTACAATGTATAGCTTCTGCAACTGCATTCACTTAAGAAGCATATTTACCAATGTTATGAATCATTTTGATGAGCTGGTATTCGGTTAGCTGGCAAACTACTGTAGCTAAGCTAACTTTGCCGATTGCAGTAACTTGCAAAAGCAAGAGAGCTATCTGAACGATTTTTCCTTTCGCTGTTCTCTCATAAAACAAAAAGCAACGACTAAACATCGGAAATGTTGAAATGTTGGAAATACTAGTATAAGTACTGCCCGATAGGTCGCGTCCTAGTGTCACGCCTAAAACAATTTTCGATGCATTAATTGTATGTATTAGATCACGAGTGAAAGTTTTCCAGGTCAGATGTTCAAGCTTTGATAAACAAAATGACTGATTTAAAAATGAATTTTTAAGGGCAATGCATTTTGAAATAGAAGATCAGTAAAGTGGCTTCAGGACAAAGATCTCCTGAAAGCAGACCAGCCTGTGTAGGTCTGTGTTAAACCCACCATACGATGAATAAAGTGGAGGAGGGAGAAATTTCTAATCTTGTTAGAAAATGCCATGTCGCTTCATCCAAATGTCTACACGTTTTAGAGGGAGATTGACCCTTGACTAGGTATAATTGTGGCCACGTGTGATTTTCTTTTGTTGTTGTTTGTTTTTGTTTTCTACAGCTATGCCGTATTGTAGTAGGCGGGAGCTACAGTCCGAGTTCGAATGAATAGACTAAATGTAATGTTTTTTCTATCTTTAAAGACCTTTTCGTAAATTGTTTTTCCAAAGCAAACAGAACTAAAAACTGATGTAAAATCCAACTGTTACCAATAAAGAATTTGATACATTATCAAAATGTGTCATTTTAGCGCATGTGAAACATTCATAATGTTGGCATACATCACTTAAAATTTATATTACATGGGAATAGAGCTTCATGACAGTGTAATGAATGGAAAATGTTCTGTCACTTTAGTTTAAGGGCATCAAAATCATCCATAAAATCGGCATATATGCATCTCAAGGTCTTAAAAGTTTTATAAATGGGACGGACCTCCAGAGGCCAAAAAAAAAAAAAAAGTAAGTTGACATATACTTATTTCAACACATCCCAAAGCTCATATGTGCTCATATGTTATCTAACTGTCTCTCAGTCATGAGACGCCTTTTGTCTCCACTCCTAATCTGAGATATTGAATACAACTATAATGTCACCTGACAAGATCTGACAAATATATTTTTATAAATTGTCTAATGTTGCTTAACAATAGATTTATGTAATGTCTGTGAATGTTTTATGAACTGGAGCCCTTTTCTCTCCACTCCTATGTGACATATTGCATAAAACCTGACGAGTTTTGACATAAGCCTTTCATAAAGCCTCCAACAGTGTTTTATAAAAGCTTAATGTAATGGTTATGAGTGTGTTATGAAGTTCATATGTAGGTACCCTTCAAAAAAAGTGTAACCAAATAAATGAGTATACATAATACATGCTAAAAGATATCGTCTTCACTTGTCTCATTCATATTATCACTCTGATTCCAGTGAGGATACAGAAGGATATAAAAGTAAGTCAAGAGATTTTTTTCTTTTTAAAAATAATAATCATTATTAACGTGTGCTTACCTAAGAATATTTTTTATCTTTCTTATCAGAAGATGACCCCATAGATGAGCTGCTCAAGCTTGATGTACACAAAATTGCCACGGTCAAAAAGGTAGAATGCTATTGTACTACATGTATATAGGTATGGTTATACTGTAAATTAACTGCTGATACATTTGATCATTATCCATTATCCATTATCTGCAGGCCCTCTTGCACTTTATCAATAAGAACATGTCGCCATTAAGGTTGCAGGTGTCTGACATGGAGAAACAGGTAAAGCAACACACCTGATCATTTTTCCAAAAGAATGTAAGGCACTCAATACTTTAAACAATGGTAAAGCTCTATAAGTAGGCTATGAAGACATTATTATTTTACATATAACATACTGTACATCACATGCATGTTTTAATGACTACAACCCCAATTCGAAAAAGTTGGGACAGTATGGAAAATGCTAATAAAAACAAAGAGGAGTGATTTGTAAATGTACTTTGACTTGTATTTAAACAAAAAATGATGCATGCAACATGTTCCAAAAAAGTTGGAACGGGGCAAAGACTAATAGCGATATGACGTGAAGTTAGAAATAAGAAGGTGATGTGAAACAGGTGACGCAATCGTCTAATCATAGTATATAAGGAGAGAAAACATAGTATATAAGGAGCCTCCAGAAAAGGTCTAGTCCTTCAAGAGCAAGGATGGGGTCGAGGCTCGCCGATCTGCCAACAGAATAATGCAACACTTTGAGAACAACATTTCCCAAAGACAAATCGGTAGGATTTTGTTCATTTCACCTTCTACGGTGCACGATATAATTAAAAGATTCAAGGAATCCGGTCAAATCTCAGTTTGTAAAGGGCGAGGCCGAAAACCGCTTCTGAATGCGTGTGATGTCCGATCCCTCAGACGTCTTAAAAACCGTCATGAGTCTGTAATGGAGATCCTGACATGGGCTCGGGAATACTTTGGTAAACCTTTGTCAGTCGACACCATTCGCCGCTGCATCCACAGATACAAGTTAAGGCTTTACTATGCAAAGCAGAAGCCAAACATCAACACTGTCCAGAAGCTCCGCCCACTTCTCTGGGCTCGGTCTCATCTGAGATGGACAGTAGCACAGTGGAATCGTGTTTTGTGGGCCGACGAGTCGACATTTCAAATAGTTTTCGGACAAAACAGCCGTCGTGTTCTCCGGGTCAAAGAGGAAGAGGACCATCCAAGCTGTTATCAGCGTCAGGTCCAAAAGCCAGCGTCTGTCATGGTATGGGGGCGTGTCAGTGCCCATGGCATGGGTAACATGCACATCTGTGAGGGCACCATTAATGCAGAAAGATATGTACACATTTTGGAGCACCATATGCTGCCATCCAGAGCAGGACAACACCAAACCACATTCTGCCCGGATGGTTGCGTAAGCAGAGAGTGCGGGTGCTAGCATGGCCTGCCTGCAGTCCTGACCCGTCTCCCATTGAGAATGTGTGGCGCATTATGAAGCGCAAAATAAGACAACGAAGCCCCCGTACAGTTGCACAGCTGAAGAAATGCATAATGGATGAACGGGGGAAAATTCCGCTCGCTAAACTTAACCAACTGGTGTCTTCAGCGCCCAAACGCTTAATAAGTGAAGTAAAGAAAAGGTGATATTACACAGCGGTAAACAGTCGACTGTCCCAACTTTTTTGGAGTGTGTTGCAGTCATCAGATTTGAAATGCAGGAATCCAAGAACATGTAAAACTGTATATGATTAGCATAATATTTCTATAATCAGTTTGCAGATGGTGTGATTCTGCTTTTGCTGATTGGTGAGTTGGAGGGCTTCTTCATTCCACTCTACGAGTTCTACCTCTCTCCTGCCAGCCACTCGGAGATGGTAAAAATCTTAGACACTTTGTTCTGTTTATAAATATTATTATTCACTATGTTTCCCCTTAAAATCACAGCTAATAATAAGCTAGAAGTAAATTATTAGTAATGAGGCTTTGGGATAAGGACGTAACAAAGATCCAGGACAGAGTAAAAGGAAATCTGCTTAGTGTTATAATGGGATATTAGCTTTGCTAATGCATTATGTATCCGACACAAGTTTTTTTTCTTCTGAATCATACTTAGTATATGTGATGACAAATAATCAAACTATACACAATCAAAACACCAGATGACAGCTTTTTGTTTGTTTGTTTGTTCAATTAAAAAAATCCGCTCACAATGCAATCTTTCTTCACCTCTCTTACTTCCAGCTTCATAACGTCACTCTGGCTTTGGATCTGCTTAACGAAAGGGAAATATTAGTACAGAATGTTGATCCAGAAGGTGAGTGAGAAGTTATATGAGGTGTTCAACTGGTGTAACAAATTCTCTAAGGAATCCAGCAAGACTCATTTCTAAGGAATAACTACTTGTCATCGAGACAACATATAAATATATAGTGCCAATATAATTGGCATTAGTATTTATAAATTTATTTATATAGTATTTATATAGTGTTTACTGTATATAACACCACTTTGCACTGACATAATTGTGTACATGGATATAGATGATAGCCCTAACATTCACATCTCTCTTACACTCTAAGGCCAGACGTTTGTGGACATCTGAAGCTTTTTAAACATCCCATTCCAGATTTAGAATGCAGTATACAAAGATATCCTATACAATTGCATATTTCCAAGTATGTGGCAACGATTTGCCGAAGACCCCCACATTGGTGTGATGGTCAGGTGTTCACAAACCTTTGGCCGTATAGTGTATATTAATATCCTCAGTGACTGTGAGATGCATCATGAGCCAATTATACAGTAAGAACTGAGAGCGTAGGGTTGTGGATTAGCATTTATTACTTGTGTTAACACAACAGTGAGAGTTTGTATGTTGGAGTATAATTATGTAAATATTATGTAATGAATTGGTTTATGGTTGTACACTGTTTGCTACACCTTTACTACACTCCTGGGCAAAAAAAAAAGGCCCAAAATGGCTTTCAATGGCCTTAACAGCAAATATACTGAGATGTATACTATTTGTTGTTATGTGTGTATGTGTGTCTCTTCAGAAAAGAGCATGTGTGCATGATTCACTGCCTTCTGTGCCTTTGTTTTCTATTTCTTCAGATATCGTGTCCCAAGATGTGCCGGCTACACTGAAAGTACTGTATGCCTTGTTCAAGAAACACAAGGACAAATAATCCCCTATTAGCCACATCTATATAGCCTCTGATGAAAATGACTGTAAAGGTCATGGGATAAGCTTCTAATCCACCTGGAGTACAATGTCGTAACTAATACGCATTAAGAAATCGTGAAAGCAGTTCAGACACAGGCATCTACTGTAGTTTTAATAAGAGCGAGTGAACACTGGATCGCTCAGCACATCACAGAGATTGGCTGTGGATGGTGACAGCACGGTGACCCCCTCCATTTCTCTCTCCCTTATCTTCCCACATGCTCTCTAATTGAATGGTCACCCTTGAGCTTCTCGCTCGGCCTTATAGACAGAATGCATTATGGTATCCCTCTTGCTCTGAAATAAATACCTTTCCATCAAAAGCTTGACATGTGTCCTTCTTTCAGTCTGTTTTTGTCAAGAGCTTTGTTGTGAAAAAAAAAAAACAACAACGGTTATTTAACGAAATAAATACCACGACCACGAAGTTTAGGACAGATTAAACGAGTATGTTTTTCATCTGGATTTAAAAACACTTACAGAGATAATGTTCTCTGAGACACTATTACGACACTAGTTTAGGCGTGATGTAAGAAAAACATCTTCCACCATCTGAGCTAAACTGTTAAAAATACCCTGTAAAATGCTGTTTAAAAAAAAAACAGGATGCCAGTAGAAAACCATTAAATTACCGTAATTTGCCATGTGCTTATTATTACTTAAACTGTTACACTAATTAACCTACAGAAAAAGAAAAAAAAAACCACAGATAATTACTATCATTTTCCAGTAATGTTTACAGGAAAACTGACAATTAGAAATAATTTACAATTTTATTAGTTAGTACCTGTCATTTTATCAATTATTATTGGAGATAACAAAGAAAATCTCTAAAGAACCTCCATTTAAACTAACAAACTGGTAACGGGCTGTCAGTTAACGTCTAAACGAGCCAAGATTTTGTCTGCCGAATCCAATTGTGTCCACAGTCTAACAGTACCAAAATATGCCTGATATTTCTACTTAAGAATGGTTTGAGTGAAGGAAACAAGAGGTTCATCTAAAGGACAGAATCAAGGTTTAGAGATTGTTATCCCCAATATGACTCACTGAACCTCCCTGTATTGTGGCACCATATTGGTTATTGTCATTTAAGGATGAGGTAGTACATAATGGATTACTGCCTGGAGTTTAGCTCTTATGGTTTCTACTTTCTTGCTGAAGAAGTCTGAGAAATCATTGCTGCTAGGCTTCGGAGGAATTTGAGAACGATAAATATCCCGAACATTTGTTAATTTAGTCACTGCTTTAAATAAGAACCTAATATTGTTCTTATTGCGTTCCACCAAGTTTGAAAATTAAGCTCTTCTGGCTGAAATTATTAACAGATTGCCTCCATGCTATTTGGAAAGCCTCCAGTTTAATCTTCCACCATGTGATGAGAGTGTGTTTGCTAGTAAATTAAATGTGTGAGAAATTCCAGAATTAATGGAGCTTGAAGATGTACTGAATTTGATTATTGGGGGGGGGGGGATATTAGATATATATTAATATATTAGATATTTTTTTCATTATAGGTAGACATACATTTGAGGGATTTCCAAATTGTCCACAGTGTGTGAATGGGTGTGTGCGATTGTGCCCTGCAATGGGCTGGCCCTTGTTCAAGGTGTCCCCTGCCTTGTGCCCCGAGTTCCCTGGGATAGGCTCCAGGCTCCCCACAACCCTGTGAAGGATAAATGGTACAGAAAATGGATGGATGGAAAATCAGGTCAGCATGTAAGGGTGCTACATTGCTAATGCAATAGAGCAGAAAATAATCTTTTTATTTATTTATTTATTTAAATTAGCATCGTTAAACAGAAAGGAAAGCCATTTTATATGTACTGTTATTACATAATATCTGATCTGAGTGTAATGCTGTACGTGAATGAATTTTGATTGTAATCTTTTCCAAGTGCTTAGATATGAAATTACAATCAAATATTTTTAGGGATTTATTCTCCCGCACACAACAGACAGGGCGAGACCATGACTTCTATAAGACTATCACCTCATATAAGACTATCACCTTCTAAAATGTCAACTTTTGACATTTCGGCTCGGTAACGTGATGAGCGATGGAGGTATCGACGACTGGTTTTCATACCAGTGTCAAAACTATATTTCAGAAGCTGGATGCGTCCTCTTGTGAACGTGTTATGTCAGAAACGCTCGTTGTAGTCCCCGGATATGAGGGGAAAAGCTGGAGACAAATTTATGATCAGTATATATTAGAAATACCGTGTGGTTGAGCAGCCTGTTAAAGGGTTAAAAATCGGAATAGAGAATTCATCCATTAAGCAGAAATAAATACAACTGTTTACAACAGCTTGTGGAATAAAATAATTCCTAAAAATATTCTTTGTAGCTAGAGGTACCCTATATCACCTCCCAGTGGGAAGCTTATCGAATTCACTGAACAAAGGATGGGAAAGATCTCTCTCAAGATCTGCTCAGTTTTCTGCTTCTGTGGTTTCCCTATAATTTTCTCCGCCTTGTTAACAATCCTAGACAGTTTTGTCCTATTCTTTACCCCAGTAAGACCATACCAAGTAGAGATGCTGTAGTTTAAAATGCTTTCAATTATCCTTTTGTATATATACTTTTTGTGTGTGTGTGTGTGTGTGTGTGTGTGTAAATATATATGTATATATAGGCTGTAAAACTTAATCTACTATCAAGTAAAATACCTAGATCCTAGTCTTCATATGTAAAGGGCTGCCTTGTTCACAATTTTTGGTCAGTAATTTGATAAAAGCATGAAAGTAACCCTACTTTATTAAACCGATAAAAACAATATGACATTGGGCAATAATATACACGCTTGGTGTAAAGTGCAGTTACCAAAGGGGCATGTCTGATTCGTGCCTGAGCACATGTAGTGGCGGAGTACGGTCAGCGTAGTGAATTTATTTTGCATGCAGTGTTCAGGTGTTTCATTACTCTTGTAGATATTTCAGTTAATTGTAATTCATGTTGATGTAGATGGTTTATGTTACTCGTACTGCTTTATTCTTCTCTGTTTTCAGGATGTCCGTGTGCACATGCATGCATACGCGTTTGTTCTCTTTCGGTTAGCAGCATGCCGTTCTAAAAATACGTTTCCGCACCTACCATTACCTGCGAGCTCGTGACAACGACGACGATGCAATCATTCTGCTTTGTGCACTGCACTAATTGTGACCGTCATATGGGAAAAAGCGAAACCAGTCTTGTCATGACAAAATGTCTCAGTCAAACGTCATGACAAACGTCAAAACACCAATTTGGCTGGCAAGTTTGTAGTTTGCCCGTTAAAATTATGTAGATGTGAGAAGTACATTAAGTCACTCAGCTATCTAGTATAACTATATATTACAGTGGAGTCTTCGGGAAGGAAAAAAAATATATTCTTTATGTTTTGCTGAGAAACAAAAATGGCATCAGACCCGTTCTGAATGTAGTGTCTATAGCAATCCACAAATTTGATTTGAACCAAGTTCCATGTCTTTAATGTGTATATATATAATATATAAATATATATATATGTATATACTCTAAGTGTGTATAAGTTATATTAATTTTGTAACACTGATAACATAAGACTATGTTCAGTTCTGAGATCATTTTTCAATACCATCCACAGTGGTTTCTTTTCCTATTCTACAGTCAAACCCTTTTTATGGATCGAGACCTAGCAAATCTAAGAGAAGGAGAGAGAGAGAGAAGAAATGAGGATAATTGTACAGTTGCAAATATTATTAATATTTTCAATTCGATGATATCTGCTGCAATCAAAAAGAAAGAAAGAAAGAAAAAGAGAGGGGAAATGTATCATAAATGCAGTTGTTTTAGGTAGGGATAGAGCGGTTTTGGTGACAGGCGTCTCAGAAGAGCTGTCCTTAGCACGCTGACAACTGTCAAAAGAACGCCCAAACAAACCTAAGCGAGCAGACGAAGCGTGTAGATGTGTGACTCTCCCCGTACATCCCAGGTGCAATGAGGCTAAATCTAGATCTGCAGCAATGTCCTAATTCCAGAACACTGCTGCAGACATGACAGTCTGTCTTAGTCTTAATTATGTCTCACAACCCCAAGAGTCATGAGGGCACACAGGGGCAGTGGGAGGATTGAGTTCTGGCCAGATGGATCAGATGATACTGTCAAAATGATCAAAACAGCAGAGTCCCAGACAAGAGTGGCTTTGAAGTGTTGACCATCTGACCCCTCAATAATGAGGTACACTAACATTCTGACTAGACAAAGACACATTTGTGAATATAAGTATCACTATGTCTTTCCCCAACACATACACACATTTTCTCCCTAATTTCATCTTGGCAAATTCCCACTTACCACTCCACAACATCTACCGAATGGGTAGGATGAATTCTGATCGCTTTTCTGTTGTACTACTCAGGAGCTACTGTGATACGTGTTAAGATGAACAGGCCGATGCGAATTCAGGACTGGTGTATGCTTCTGATTCAGTTTAAGAAGGAACTGAGGCACACATCTGTAGCAAGGAACACAGCTGGAAAGGTAGATCTTTATTTTTCCCTTTAGTGACAGTACAAAGTTAACAACTGCAAATACAACTGAAATGGAGGCCGTACAGTCTACCTAATAGCAAAACACAGGCTCACAGACATGTTGTGACATGTTGCCTTCATGTTTGTGTGTGTGTGTGTGTGTGTGTGTGTGTGTGTGTGTGTGTATATGCGCGTGGAACATCATACAACCTGCTTTAAAGTACCAGAAGCTACACTGCTGCTGTGTACAAGTATAGAGTTACTAAGGCAACTGTTGCCAAGACGGGCTGTCTTGAAAAACACAACAACAACAACACAAAAACAAAAAAAAACAAAAACCAATGTGAGGCTGTTCCCTCTTGTCGTAAACCAAGGACAGTAATTTATTAATAGTAGCCTAATGATTTGTTTGCCCCGGTATACTCCCTTCAAATGCAAACAGTAAATAATGTTTATAGATGTTTTATAGAGGTACTAGTCCACACCGAATTACGAATTATCTCCCATCTCCAATTAATGTCCCATCCTCCTGCATTCCCAGCCAGCTAATCATTGCCATGAACGTCAAGGTGCAACACGAGATGATACCGTTCCACTCTAGAAATCAAGTAATTGGATTTTGCCTATATTGGGCATATTTGAAGCTTATTTACTATAATTATGGGTTGCAGGATTACAATCATTACCTAATCAGTCACACTTTTCTCATGAGACTTGTCTTTTTTAACATAATGTTGCAGCGTATATTGTATTCATGTTCATTATACAGCTCCATCTTAATAATACAAAATCAGAAGTGTTGCCAATTACAATTTTAAAAACCGTGCTGCTTCGCTCATGAATGGGATATATTTGATACTTTTATACATTTTATATTTAATTCAGTAATGGCGTTAAAGTACTTTCAGTCTGGCAGTACAAATTACACGTACTGATGGATTCACTGATAAAACATGGATTGTAAATGAAAGCTGGTACTTTAACTCATTAAGTAACTTCATAGTCTTAGGTTACAAAAGAAATGCAAAAAAAAAAAAAACACTTTAATAACTGTGAAAGCACTACTCGCTTTCAGAAGACCCTCGGATACTCTCTAATCTAATCTAACAGTTAAAGTGAGCAAAATTGACATAACTGATATGACTTCAACATGTATGATCACATGAAAAAAAAAGTTTCAGTTTGTTGACATTTTCATAGTGTACTGTGAAATATCCTTAGGTATTTATTATATCATTTTTCCAAAAATTACAAGGGGGCTGAATGTCAAATAGTAAAAAAAAAAAATATTACCAGGAATCACTGCAACTTCAGTACTCATCTACCAGACTAAAAAAAAAAAAACCAAGACAACACTGCACCTACCATAACGTACAGTATGTACATGTACCATGTACCATGTACCGTGTGCAGTGTTCGGTAAGCTGTTTTTGTATTAGTGGCTCCTAATAGGACTTTCCTCATAATATTCCCCAAATAAAATACATAAATAATGTAAAAACAAATGCTCCTACCACCACACAATTACAGCAATTAGTCAGGATTAGGTCATATGAACAATATAAATATATTTATATTAAATATAAAGGTGTTCTTGAACACTCCTGCCCTTATGAGGCATACTGTGTTGGTCATGAGTGAAGAACTATTGTTTATTATCCTGGACAGACTTTAATATAGTTCCTTAGATCCTCTTGAAGTTCAGTTCAGTCTCATATGATCATCATCATCATCATCATCTCTATTCCCTACAATCCAAGCTATGATGTAGTTCCTTTAATTACCAGGTTCTGTGAAAGAACCAAGTATGCCAGCGATTTGTTAGAGTTTCTCTGGGTGATTCTGATGGGAAATCCATACAGAAGAACAGATGATTAGAGATGGTTGTACTTGAAGAGAGACAGCTGGAAGGGGAGGCTCGCCTGAACCAGCATTCACTAACGACAGGGTTATTCTCCAAGCAATGAGGCACAAACTTTATTTTCCTTTAAGTGTTCCTCTCAGATGTTTCTCCCATCATCTGGTGTCTCTTTGGAGGGAAAAAAAGGAAAGAAGACATAATCAGTAAGATTAAAGGGCAAGCATGTACTGTAATATACTGAGCATGACCCAAATCTGGCAAAACTAGATGCATTTTCACCATTTAACCGCCTTATAACTCCCAGGGGTCCAGACTTGTGTTCTACATAACGATATACCATTTTTATCAGGTTTGCTATAGTTTTTGGATCATTCCTAGAAGTTATTAAATACTACCCCAATTCCGAAAAAGTTGGGACAGTAAGGAAAATGCTAATAAAAACAAGGAGGAGTGATTTGTAAGTGTACTTTGACTTGTATTTAAACAAAAAAAAGTATAAAGACAAGGTATTTGATGTTTTACCTAACCAACTGCATAGTTTAAAAAAAAAAAAAAAAAAAAGATAAACGTTTATTTTGACATTGATGCATGTAACACGTCAGTATATAAGGAGAGAAAACATAGTATATAAGGAGCCTCCAAAAAAGGTCTAGTCCTTCAAGAGCAAGGATGGGTCGAGGCTCGCCGA
The DNA here is from genome assembly GCA_023630585.1 of Cranoglanis bouderius. Taxonomy (NCBI): domain Eukaryota; kingdom Metazoa; phylum Chordata; class Actinopteri; order Siluriformes; family Cranoglanididae; genus Cranoglanis; species Cranoglanis bouderius. The sequence goes on along the minus strand of CM042571.1, from coordinate 14,154,558 downwards.
TCTGCCAACAGATTTTGACTTTGAGAACAACATTCCCCAAAGACAAATCGGTAGGATTTGGGGCATCTCACCTACGCAATATAATTAAAAGATTTAAGGAATCCAGTCAAATCTTGGTGCGTAAAGGGCGTGGCCGAAAACCACTTCTGAATGCGCGTGATGTCCGATCCCTCAGACGTCTTAAAAACCGTCATGAGTCTGTAATGGAGATCCTGACATGGGCTCGGGAATACTTTGGTAAACCTTTGTCAGTCGACACCATTCACCGCTGCATCCACAGATACAAGTTAAGGTTTTACTGTGCAGAGCAGAAGCCAAACATCAACACTGTCCAGAAGCTCCGCCCACTTCTCTGGGCTCGGTCTCATCTGAGATGGACAGTAGCACAGTGGAATCGTGTTCTGTGGTCCGACGAGTCGACATTTCAAATAGTTAAACTCGCTAAACTTAACCAACTGGTGTCTTCGGTGTCCAAACGCTTAATAAGTGTTATTAAAAGAAAAGGTGATGTTACACAGTGGTAAACAGTCGACTGTCCCAACTTTTTTGGAGTGTGTTGCAGTCATCAGATTTGAAATGAGTGTAAATTTTCAAAAATAAATTCAATTCACAAAGTAAAACATCAAATATCTATGGCTGAGAACTTCACTTGAACATAAAATTAGCACTTGAAGAACCTGCCTACTTTTCTTCCTTCTCCTCAGTTCAATTCAATTTTATTTGTATAGCGCTTTTAACAATGGACATTGCCACAAAGCAGAAATATATAATTATGGATATAAATTAGAAACGTATGCATTTATTCCTAATGAGCGAGCCAGAGGTGACGGTGGCGAGGAAAAACTCCCTGAGATGACATGAGGAATCCTCATCCTCATATGAGTGACACTGGATAGTGATTAGAAATAATTTCTCTTCTACAACTGTAGACTATATGGTCAAAAAGTGCAATAGTGTAAACACGAGCTTAAGATTATAAGCAATTTAAGAGTGTGAGCATCACAGTCATTTCTGAATTCATTATAGTCTTAATTTAATGTCTGTTGTGTTGAAGACTCTTCAGTGATGGAGACATGAGTCCTCCTCATCCTCATACCTTCTCCTTATTTGTGCAATATGTCATTTACGGTTTAATTCAGGCACTACTAGCCACCCCTGCTGAAAGCAAAACACTTCCTAAAGGGAATTGCCTGCATAGTTTCCAGTACCTAAGCACAAAATGAATATTCCAAATATAATAGAAATCCGAGGCTGGTGGGAATTTTAGTATTCAAAAGATTTAAGCAACAGTCTTATTTTTATTCGAAGGTGTTTTCTGTTCCCTGTTAATTATACACACAATATGCCAAGCACAATTTAAAATAGACTGATTTTTGTTTACTTCAGTTTACTTCACAGCATGACCCAAAGTACCCCAATCTGGCAATTTAGTGTAACAACCTGCGGAGACAAATAGAGTAGCGATCTATAAACTGTCATTTGTAACATACTTTTATATTTATGTAACACTGTGATTTCGTGAGGGGGGGGGGGGGGGGAAATGGTAAGGAAGCAAATAGTCCTGGATAAAGAAATGTTTTTTGTTTTAATGGTTTTATCCTCTTGGTTCATTTGACCTCAGACTTTCCCACAAACCTTCGGACAACACGTCTTACAGTGTCTCATCTAATTCATATCCGTTCCTTTTCCCTTTTTCTCTTCATTCCACAGTCTGTCTTGTGTGCAAATCCTAAAATCTCTGTGCATCTGCTCACTGCATTAAAGTCCTTTCTTTTTTGGCTATCCCTTGTGTGTGTGTGTGTGTGTGTGTGCGTGTGTGTGTGTGTGTGTGTGTGTGTGTGTGTGTGAATATATTCTCTCAGCCAAGTTTTCCTTCCACCTACTTTGACTATATGATCTCATTTGTAGGTTGTTAGATGGAACCTGGTCTTATCAAATAAAAATTCAGAAGAATTCAAATGTGTGAGGGGGATGTGCTCGGATTTTGTTAGGCTTTCAATTTAAAAAAAAAAAAAAAAAATGTATCCCTGACCGAGAGTCCAAGAGAAGAAACTAGCTGTAGATGGGATGGTGCTACCGTCTCCCGAGCCAATCACAGCGACACCAACCAATCACGGGGAATCTGTAAGTTCGTGTATGTAGAAGAGGGCAGAAGAAGAGGGTGCTTTCCTATGATTAGGTTCAGCTGCCCTGTGACATAATATGAGCGGCAGTCGGAAAAGTTGTGGCGACTGGTTTCATGTGTTTTAGGGTAAAACTAATATGAATTGGTTCCCAGCCAGACCTCAGTCAAGTAGGAGATTGAATGCTTAAGCATTAAATTACTCAACATTATCGTAGGATGCTAGAGTGCACTCGATCTGCCCTCAAGTCACGTCCCTGAAAACATTAGCATTTTTAAAGTAAATGAGGAGATTATGATTCTATCAGGTACAGCATTCTGTGAAGACATGATTTAACATACAATTAAGTACTTATAGCACACTCTTAGGGGAAAAAAATGGGTCCTAAACTTTATCATTCCTTGTTTAAAGGTTTACTCTAAAAGGTAGTTATGGTCCTTATGGTCCTAATTATATATCTTAAATCTTTTTTTTTTTTTTAAAGGTCAGCCACATCCATATCTATAGCCGAAATATACAGTATAAAGGACCAAAAGATAAGGGTACCACACTAGCGGTAAGCGGGAAACACAGTTTGGTATCCTTTTTTTTTTTAAAAACAAAATAGGAACAGCTGCAAAAATGGCAAGAAAAGCACGAGCACTTCCACAATGAGTGAAGAATCAAGAGGCTACTACTGTCAGATAAAACCAAGATTATTTAGCCTGTACACCACTGGCATATTTAGGGTCAAAAGACTAGTATAATAAAAAGCTTAAGAAAAAACAAAAATGCTAATATGTGAATGAAGGCCAATCAATTAGCATTTGGTTTTCATGAATTAGCAATGACAGCACTTGTAAATGCTTCTCATTTTATAACTGGCGTAATAAATTCATTAAATGGCACATGTTGCTATAACTTTGTTGGGTTTCTTTTCCTTATTAAAGATGTCTGTACAAATAGAATAACTGAATAACTGGATATTTCCCCCAAATACTACACTAAAATACTGAACAATGTACATGAATACTTTATTGGAAACTTCCAATAAAGAGTAGCACAAAGTATTGACTAAAGGGTGCCGATAATTGTTGCACACCTATATTTAACAAAGCTATATATACATTCATATACTTTTGTGTCAGTATATACAGTAGTGAGATATTTTTTAACCATGCATTTTATACAGTGTATACAGTATTTATATATACAGTTCATAAGTACTCATTACTAGGAGCATTTGAGAGGATCGGTAAATCTATCTAAAGATCCGAGACCTTTATTATAGGGGTCAGATAATCATGATCAGTTAAAGCATTTCTCATTTATACAGTATCCATTTTCCCAACAGTAGCACTGCATACTGATATCACTGTGTCCAGAAGGAGCACTCCCACTGCCTCGTCCTGTCTGTTTTCGTTTATGGTGTATTTTTAGCTAGAATGATGGCATGTCCCGAGTCCTGACTGCCCCCTCTCCTTCAGCCCAGCCAGAGTTTCCTCAGCTTCATGCTGAATCCCACTGGGCTCTTAGATGTCTGTAATTTAAGCCAGATCATTTGGCTCTCTGTCCTCGGTTGGAACACAAACGTTAACCTGCGTGCCCTGCACTGGTCTGTAGAGACACAGCCAAGGCCTACAGCCAGATTATTCGAATGCTGGCTTGCTATCTTATTTACAAAGCAACATATGCAAAATCTTGTTTTCTTAACATCAAAGAGTTTCTTTGTACTCTCGCTATAAAGCTATAAACATATTCATTCCATGCAACCGTGCAGAATCTGCTCCATCATTTAATTCATGATGATCATATATAAGAAAACCATGCTGCACAGTATTTTTCCTCTTGAGGTAAGTATTATATCGTCAAGATATAAGCATCATTACACTAATAACCGGGACAAGGTTAGAGGATTAAATAATTCTATTGTACAGTACGTACAATTTCTATCTAGTGATGCATAACACAGAATTTGCAATAAATGCCATCTCCATACAGCAATCTGCCCCTTTCTACTTGCCTCATACATATTGTGCCCCATTTAGTAGCTTTGACCAACATTGACGCTACAGTTATAGTTTTCTCCAAAGATAGAATAACCTCTTTTCACCCTCAGCTCGGTGTGTGTTTGCTGTTTATACTACAAGCATTTATTTATTTATTTGTAGAATGCTACAGAGCTTGCATTAAAGTCAGTTTCCCCTTGTTAGTATGAGCCATCACTCACCAGACGGTGTCTGAAGCCAAATAATGCTGACACGGTGAGCTCAGCTGGCAGTCTCAGACCCTGGTACAGAGTCGAAGCTGGCCTTAGCTCTGCAGTCTAAACAGCTTGCTAGTCACAAACATTGGCGTTCGGTGATGACTGATAAGCACAACAAGAAGCCGAGAAACCCTTCCCCGGTGCAACAGGTGTTTTCGCTGTTTTCGAGCTTGCATACATCCTGAAAACACCTGTGTGGAGCATTCATTTCCATGCCTTCTAGCTTTGGTTTTATAAATATGCCATGCAGATATGTGCAACGACCTTCAGATTATTATATTAGACATACATTAGCACTATGTTTATCAACTGAATGAGATTTTCACTCCTGGTATAAGTGTGCATGTTAGAACTTTTACAAGATTTGGATTTTAATTGCACTGCTGTGGAATAAACCGACTTATAACTGCTAAGATAATATTTCTTTCCATTAGATTATTAGATTAGATTAACAATTATGCCTATTTGTAGACATTTCTACTCATTTCATACTTGAAATGTTCTTGTTCGAATGGCGGCTTATTTCAAGCATTTATTTCTAGAAAGTAGCAAAATCATCAGACAAAAGAAAAACAATTTTAAGCTTGAAATGCACTGTATATCCAGAAAAAACATGTCTAAAAATATTCTTAATGGTGTTATTATTATTATTATTATTTTTTTTTAATATAATAATCTCATAATGAGAAATATTTGATAAAATTTCCATTCTTGTGAAGATATTTTTTGCAGTACATAGGTTTAATCTTTTCGTAAAACTAAACATGTAATTCAGTAGAACACTAAATAAAGGCCTTGACTGCACATAAATGCGTACAGTATCCCAACTAGTAATGTAAATATTAATTTAATGTGAAAATACAGTCAACGATGGGAGGAAATGCGAAGAAATATTTATTTTAAAAATGTATTCTCAGTTCCGGCAGTCAGTAAGTCAGGGAAAGAGCTGAGAATGTGAGGAGTGAGATAACAGGCCCAAGAGACAGGGGACGTGACAAAACATTTAACCAATTAGTCTTTTTCCTTAGTATTTGTAATATGTACTCGATGTCAGTGGAACTCAAAATAACTGTAAAAATTGAAGAAAAGCATTACAGTGAAATTCTTTTCATCACATATCCAAGCTCATTAGGAAGTTGGGGTCAGAGATGACATAGCACCGCTGGAGCAGAAAGGGTTAAGGGTTATGGCTGTGCTGGGACTTGACCCCCCCAACCTACTAATCAGTAACACAAATGCATTAACCCTTGAGCCACCACTGCCCTGTGAATAAATATAAAACACACCACCTGCAAAAGGAGTGGACTACTGGAGATGCAGGACATTCTGAGGAGTCACAAGTTAATTGCTGATTTTCCACAGAGGAAAGACATATTGGGTTCATACAAGATCTGGACACTCAGTCCCTACTATGACATGTCACTGTATGAGGAATATCTCCATGTTAACATCGCCTCTCCCAGTGGCGCAAAGTGAATACTTTTATGCTTCCTCCTTGGGTGAGTATTCTTCCCATGAAATATATAATCCATATGGTTTTGACCACTATAGCAGTGTTAAACAGAATGTCATGTATGTAACGGTTGTGCATGTACAGTAACTCACAGTTGCTTGTCAGTCAGATCCTGCAAAAAAGGATCTATGTAAAGGTTCCAGGGACAGATGGTTACATAAAAGGGGTATTTATTGCAAATAGTGCATCTCGCGTCGCTATGTGACTTTGCTGCAAGGTCTCGGCATGCATGCACACGCGAACCAGGAGGTATCCAGGTGGCGGTTCATAGAATCACAGCCATGTAGTGTTTTCATGAAGGCTTCATTTCCCATTAATTTTATTTCACACAGGCAGCATGTTGATGGAAAACAATGCAACTAATAAACAGCAGAATAATCCTGTTTCATTCTGTTAACATTCCCAGGGGCTGCCTCTTGCTATCCCAATGACACAATACACAGAAATTTGCCATGTAAAGCTATTTCTAGTGCTTTCTCATGACATACCCATACCAGGAAAAGAAAAAAAAATGTCTGGTAGCACTCATATACAGAGTATCACACTGGCTTAGCTTACTCTGGTCCTTCTAAATCACTTGCTTCAATTCCCAAGTACGAAATAAGCAATAACATAAGACATTAGGTTATATTTTAGTCAGTGACCTATCTTACAAGTCTTGACCTCTATCAGCAGATGTTTTCTTCATGGTTGAGGCCAGTTCTATTAATTTCCCTGATGGTCCCCGAGGAATGGATAAGACTGTCTCCAATGACCTCAAGCAGACAATTGAATTCAAAGCAATGTGTTGATGTACAGTTTGTGCCTATGAAGAACAATCATCAAAATGAATTTTCTCTGCAATCCCTGCAATCCCCCCTATATATATATATATATATATATATATATATATATATATATATATATATATATATATATATATATATATATATATATATATATATATATATATATATATGTTTCATCTGTATATGAGCAACATGAGCACGTGTCTCTCCCCATGTGCACATTATTGTTTGTATCCATCTGACTGTGGATTTGGTTAAAATGATCTGATAATTTATCATAGAGCTCCAGTAAAGGTTCAGAGATGCAGAAGATGCAAGAAGCAGTTGTATAGCACTCTGAGGTGACTTTTTCCCAGACAGAAAGGCTGTTGGCGCATCAACTTGTTCAATAAATATATTAAAACTCCCTGGTAAAAAGTAATTCTGTACCTTTCCACTTAATATTGGAGAAACGTCTTCCAGCTTTCCTCAGTCAACACAAAATCACCAACACATCTGAGACATATTTTAATTGACAATCTACTGGGTTTTCTTTTTAGCTTATTTACTTGAGTGACAGACATAACACAACATATCTTTTTTTTTTGCTTGGTTTAGGGCATGACTGGCACCAAATTGCAAAAATGTAAAAAGATATTGTATAATGTATATTATTTGGTCAAACACTTCAGAAAGCTTGGCTGAAATCTAGTGTACTGTAAAGTTTTTGCCACTCACCAGGCGATTGATGTGTTGTGTGCAGTGTGTGTCGGACTCTGGGCCTCTGGCTTCAGGCTGTGTCTGGGCTGGGCGTGATACTGTGGCTGTTGGTAGTGTGATAATCCTGCAGGAGCTCCAGGATGAGAAAGCTGACCCTGACTCTCCTCCTGCTCAGGCCTTTGCCATTGACTACGAGCTTGCTTCAGCCAGCGTCCCCCGAGCCCCCACTTCTCCAGGTACACCCTGCACACTTCGTAGTTTATGGCTGAGTAGTAGAGGAAGTCCAGTGCCAGCAGCACCATGACGAAAAAGCCATAGATCCACACTCCAACCAGCGCTGTGTAGTTACTGAGATAAAACACAGAGGACAAAAGGTATGAACAGATGTGTCTGTTCGATAATGGTCATGAATCAGGGCCTTCAAGGCCTAAACCTGGTTTAAGATGGCTGGTTGCCTTGGTGGAGAGGGCTTTGATTATTTTTGTTTACTTATTTTAGCTGCCTGCAGCAATATATATATAAAGATGTATTTCTGGCTTTGACAAACTGTGTTCTTGCCAAATTCCAGTCAGTGCAACATTTGGAGCTAGCAGTACATGGAGAAGACAAGATTTTTAAATGTGGAAGTTAACATTTCAGTCCCATCGAGGGAACGTTCCAGGCCCCCGGTGTTCCTGTGACAAACCCTGGCTCCACCTCAACCCTGACCAGGATAAAGCAGATACTGTAGATGAATGAATGAATGAATGAATGAATGATCATTTCAGATTCAGACAGTCTTGTTTGAACAACAGCATAATTACCTACTTGAGTTGATATCTTTTTTTTTTTAATCATTTATAACGATTGCCACTGCTCTTTTAATCTCAGTAGTATTAGTTAACAGTTGCTTGCTTTAAGTGGCATTGATATTAAGGCGTTGCAAAAGCATCCCCTTATATTTTTATATTCTGTATATAGTAAAACAGTGCTAAAATAATATGGTATAGATGTAGAAGCAAGCTCTTTCACAAAGTCCTTTTAAAACATTTCTGGCTTTTATGTGTATTTGGTTTGCTTCCTAAATATGTTCATCCAATCCCATACCAGTCTGTAGAAAAAACAAAAACTTTTTCTCTTTTAAATATCGCATTACTGGATTGTTATGCATGAGCTTGCTCTGACAAATTCTCTCCACTGCTGAGCTGATTGTGAGTGGCTGTGGTCTTTTTTTTTTTTTTTAACCTAAGGGCAATGATAAATATCACTGGCTATGTCCTGCTGACCGCAAATGTGAATGAAATGGCTTCTCACCAGGTTTCCTTTCCTCACACAATGCTTTTATAATGCCTGAGAGCACAGTAGGTGAGCACCGTCTGGCGTGACCATTAGTAAAAGAGACATACTGTGTGGGAGACAAGAACAACTTCTAGCCTTGCTAAACTGTGATAATAACTTCATTGGGTGAAAGGCGATGGCGTGCACAAGGGCGGCGTTACTTAATCCGGCGTTTTAAAAATGCAGATATGACTTGAAGTTGACATTGTTCTTCTCAGAAAATTTCCAGCTTCAGTTCAACGGCTGAAGTCTGCGTAGGAAATGAGATGCTGTTCCAAGAGCGGCAAAAAAATATCAGACTCTTTTGAGGTCCAGGTTTATCACATAATCTTGCTTTTCTAACTGTGTGGGCTGCACGGGTTGGTGCCAGGTTGATAATCCCTCTATCTATGCCTCATGCAATCTAAATGTCAGTTACTTGCTCCACCATCCATCTGGAGGCTTTGCTATTTGCTGTGTTCTCAGTGGGAAGAACATAACAGTGCTGTGTAGTCAACAAGCAAGGTAGGGACAGCTTAATGTCATTGAAAATGTGTTATCCCATGTTAGCTTATACTAATATTAAGATCATGTCTGGGTAATGTTAGGTAAAAGAAAATAACAATATAAAAATCGTATAGGTAAATAGTGGGAAACATCATTTAAATGGATGGTGTGCATGCTTTTTAAACAGAAATTCACATCAATTAACTCTCAAGTTATTTGGCTTACAACCAAATAATCAAGCTTATGTGGCTAGTAAGAAGCAAATATACTGCATGAAGTTTTCTTTCTCACATTAATTGACTTACTTATGTGAAAACCCATCCAAAGTGGTTGTGAGGTTGACCTGCATGATGGTTTGGAACTCAGTGTCATTGCAGCAGTACTTGAAGGCAGTGTTGTTGTGGTGACAGCAGAACATGTAGGTCTTGTTGTCTGACAGGCGAGGACAGTGGAATCCAAAATGATACCGGCCCTTGTGGTCAGTGTAGGGTTCACACACCCGAAAATGAGCCGAGAGAGCTGCAGGAAACAGAATTTAAAGTAAGGTTATACGACATCACATCACATGACCAGATCTTGGTGTTATGTCATGTTACCGATCCTACCAGGGCAGTGGTAGCTCAGTGGTTAAGATGTTGCACTATTGATCAGAAGGTCATAAGTTCCAATCCCAGCAATGCCACTGCTGGGCCCTTGAGCAAGGCCCTTAACCCTCAACCGCTCGGTTGTATAATAAATGAGATCAGTGTAAGTCGCCCCGGATAAGGGTGTCTGCCAAATGCTGTAAACGTGATGTAGTACGTTTGCTGATCTCCTTATTTGGGCCTGTTTCATGTTGTGAATTTGAAAACTTGTCATCCTCAAGTATTTTAAATAAGCCCTGCATTTGCATCCAACCTGCGTGTCTAACAAGTTTGACGGAGCTTTTAAAGTTTCAGATCTAGGCAAGATAGTATTTAATAAAGAGAGATGTGTCAAAATCAAAAGATTAACCCCTTCAACTCCTTAGACGTGTCAGTGGGTCCAGACTTGAAATGAGATGGGAAAATCGGAAGTGTAGAAAGCCAGAGGAACTCAAGTAATTACCACTGAGACGAAAGTGCTGCAGCACCTGCTCTCTTTCATGTGCTGCACCTGAGCTACGTCAAAGGAAATGTATAGAGAACAGGAGTCTTATCTGTTAACAAAAACAAAACTGGCCTTCTAATCAACTAGATGTCATTCTAAATCTAAACATTTTCTACGACCCTGCTTCATTCCGAGTCAAGACTCAACATTTATCATGAAAGATAGACAAACATGTCCCAAGCACCAAAAATACGAAATCTATGTATTTCTCTAATGTGTAATGAGCACAGTGTGCTTTTGAAAACAAGCCCTGAAAAGGTTAAACTCAGGGGGCATATTTGTTTCCTCCCATGTGTTCATGTTCATTCTTAAATGGATTTTGTTGTATTCAGTCCTTCTTAATTAGTAGCGATCTCATTGATGGACAAAAAAAAAAAAAATCTTTATTTAGTTACCAAGTCTCCCTGTGTTTACAAGTTGATAATACTATGAGGTATAAAGATTAGGACAAGGCATTGGTTTGCTCCAAGAAGCCAAGCTCACACAAATGCCCCAATGAGACACGTAGCTCCAGAATTATTGCCACCCTTCATAAGCAAAAATGGGTTCAATTCAATTGTATTTGTATAGCTGTATTTGTATAGTGACAACAGACACCATCACATAGTGGCTTTACAGAAATCTGGGTATAGATCTTAAAAAACAATAATAAGTGATATGGGTACTAGTTTTATATTAACATGTTTGTTTTATTTTGTTTTTACAATTATAAAATTCATTATGATCATTGGTCTTCTTTCTGGCAAATAGATACTGTTAGATACTGTTTTTTTCCCCCCAGGGATGATAATTTATTGCATTTATTGCAAATTGCTAGCATTTATTTTAAATACTCTTTAGAAGTGTCCACTTACCATTATTGCTACATTTTTGTATGAGCATTATTTAACACTGTTAGAAGTCAGGTAAACTCTCCAGCTGTTTGAATACAGATTTGTTTGAGTGGAGTCTCTAATGTTTATCGTATACACTCAGTTTTGTTCGTTCTCTTGAAGGATGTCAGTCATTCTGGAGTGAAAAAACAAGACATGGTATACAGCGAGCTCATAAAGTCAGACCCTCATCTACTGGTCTTACCTGCAGAGGAAAATAGGAGCAAGATGACGGCCAAAAGGTTGAAGGACTGACATCTAGTGACACTCATCTTTTTGTCCTCCCCCATGAGAGGATGGCCGGAGGAGGAGGGGCAGCTTCAACTGAGCTCAGACATCATGTCTCGTGTCCAGCTGATGTTGTCATGGTTGCAGCAATGTGACAGGCCACCTGTCAGAGCAGAAGATCCAGCTGGTCAGGATGGATCTAAAGACCAAGGCAGTTGTTGTGCACGGAAAGATATTGAATACGATCCAATTTTTCCCTACAGACTTCAAGAGAAGGTGCAAGAGTTTTATTTGTTACGTCCATTGTGTAGCACAAAGAGTAAAATTCTTGATATGGGGGAAAACTATATATAGTATACACTATATAGACAGGTATTCAAACAAAAAGAGTAAAGAAATAAGAAATATATAGCAGCATATGAAATTGGTTGAAAAACAGTATCAACAATGGATTGCAGACAGAAAGTGGCATGAGGGGGTGAATAAGTATGCATTAATATGTGTGTGTAGTCGAATAGTGTGTAGTCTTTGTACCATTAAAGACTTGTCCACATATTATTAAGCACGCTCATTTGACATTCCCTTATCAAAATTAAAAATGAAATGCACCTAACCTCTTGTATGCAGCTTTGTGTTTTAGCAAAAGGCCATCAGTAGTGTGTATAAGCGTCGTTTACATGAACACATTCAGAGAGAAACAGTACTGTAATTCAAAGTGTCTACCTCAGTTCTTGCCTCTGCTATTAAGTCTGGTGATTTCAGTCTAGTAGAGGTCACCAAACCTAGCATTTTGAGCATTCAGACCAAGAGAGCCAATAATCCATCTACGGTAAATGCATTTTATAGTGCAGAAGAGCTGAAAAAAAAAGTGCTACTGATATGCAACCTCTAGTCTAAATCGCTTTACTTCTTGTATATCTATCCTCATTGAGAACCCAAGGTCAAGTGCATTAAAATCCTTCCTAGTTTTCTTGTGTCTAAGGTGCATACATCAGCTTGACCTCTCATAGCTCTGACTAATAAAAGAGAGAGTAACTGCATAGCAGTTGTGAACATCCTGCTTATCCTCCCTATACAGGAAACAAGATGATACGTTTTACCTTTAACTTGAGAGCAGGTACAAATTCACACTGTTTGGAGCATTCACGAATTTCCCATCAGAGCAGTAACTGTTCTTGGAACACAACTGAATACTTAGACTTAAAAATAGCACCTGTTTTTGGTCCCTATCTTCTTTTTTTTTCCCCCTCTCGTGTTTACAGGCACTATTGCTCTCGTTGTTTCAGACCTGACAAAACATGTATTAAAGCATTGTAGGTGTAAAGCAATATGTTTCTGGAGATTTTTTCTTTCCTTCTTTAATTTGCTATACATATCTTTATCTTTATCTTTAAGGACAGAAGCATAGGATGCCTGTTACACAACAAGCACTTTTATTCACACGACTGGGTTGCATGTACGTATACAGTGATAATATTATAGTGCTTTAATTCCGATTGTTCTTTTAAACTTAGGAATAAACTCGGGAGCCTGTGGAGCCTGTGGAGGGTGGTGATGCCACATACTGAAAATGAGTTAACCTTGAACACATATCCGAGCACAGCTTTTGGCTGCAAATGCAGACAGTTCTGTGTGTCAAAGTGTCGAATCTACTGAAGCAGACACCCACTAACATATAAACACACAGCACACACACACACACACACACACACACACACAGCAAGAGAAAGAGAGACAGAAATTCCTAACAGATGTTGTATTACTCAGGCGAGAGATGTGACAGGAAAAAGAGACTAAGGCAGCCTTGTGCTTTTATTAAAAACAGTCTAATATTCGAACAGCAGCGGCACAGTAACCGGGCAGAGATAGAAAGAAAGAGATGGATTCTATAAACTGCTGCTGCCCAGCTAATAATATTAGCACATTTCTAAATGATTCTAGGAACATCTGGTTGTATTGAACGTTCAATCTGTCAAGCTTCGGGGCATTCTGAGAACATTTTTACATTTTTGTTTATAAATGTACCTACAACGCTGCTGTGTTAACACTAACATTAACATTTTTAGTAATTCATATTACAGTATTTTCTCTTACTGAGGACGGACATTTTATTACATTCGTTATAGAATTAATAATGAGTAAAAAAAAAAAAAAAAAATGTTGTTGCGGTCAACTTTTCTGTTAACATTTCGGCTGTGATAATTATACAGTGAAGCGCGCTACTATGTAGGGTTAGGTTTTAGGTTAGAGTTAAGGGTTAGGGGTTAGAGTTAGAGTTAGAGTTAATTTAGTTACATACGTATATTCTTACTTAACTTATTTTACTTACAGTGATCTGAGCAGAATATAACTATAATAGAACTACAAACGAACCATAAACAGGCTAGGGTTACTGTTCTCCTTTGATTACATACTAGCCAATGTGTTACCTTCTCCAGTCCACTTATCTGTACCCTGTTAGTTACATTTTTCTGTTTTTATTGCCATTGCAGTATAGGTTCTGCAAAATATTGTGAAGTAGTATCCTTTTACACTTCCCCTATTTCTATTGCATGTACGATTTTAATTGGATTACTACTTCCTTCTTTTTTTTTTCTTCTTTTCTTTTCTTTTCTTTTTTTTTTTTTTTTTTTTTGTCTGCTATCAGCCTCAGCTCTGTGTTCCCTTAATTATCACCATGGTAACCAGGCCCCGTAGAACATTCTCCCAGTAAAACACTGTTTACTTGTGGTCTTGGCTGTGTACGTCCTTAATCACTTCAGTGGCAAGACAACAAAGTGCATTAGAAACACTTTTGAAAATTTCTAACACAAGTTATCTGAGAACACGTGCATACATCGATTAATTTTTTAACTGCTTAGTCTTATATGTGCTTTATTCTTCTCATAATTGAAAAAAATATATTCTTCTTTTTTTTTTTTTTTTTGCTTTAACTGATTTACTGTTAAACACCTGGTACAGAATAAGCATAAATGTATCTTAAACAACTTATACCCCAGCACAGGTGAATACTCGAATCTTATTGGTCAGAAGACGTGCATTTTTTTTTTCGTATAACGGCACAGATCTGAAAGTAGTTCCGGCTATAACGCGAATGATTAATATTAATTGTTTCAATAGTAACAGCTCATACGTACACAGGGACTTGTACAGCGGACACTCCATATAATCTAAGACTAATAAGAAATGGGTTTTAAAATGTGTTGTTTAAGATTTATAATTGTTGATGAGGTGACATTTTTTAGGAGACATTTGTTTAACATTTATGGACGGAGACTCGGCTGTAAGCACTTTTGTTACGGTCAAAACTCCCAGCATTGGAAAGACTTCAGGAAATAGGAGCTTTTCTGGTATCTCTGTAAAATGTCAGGCTGCTTTTTTGTTTTGAGAGTGAGAGAGAGAGAGAGAGAGAGAGAGAGAGACAGAGAGAGAGAGAGAGAGAGAGAGAGAGAGACAGAGAGACAGAGAGAGAGATTGACTGTTTATCGAAACAGGGACTAACTTGTCTCGGCAACATTAAATGTAACCATAAACTGGTAAAAAGCACAAAGTGTCATTCCTTAATAAATTAAACATTGTGATCTTTTTGCATGGCAAATCACTGAGGAATAAGCGGAATAACACACTCCGGACGCACTCCAGGATTCAGCATGCATTATTTTTGTATAACAGCAGGGTCTGTCGTGTCTTATTCCTTACTTGACCGACTTTGTACTGTTAAGAGATGCATTCTAGACAGCGAGTATGAAACGTTAGCTGTAGCAGGCTGAAACGGACCCAATACCATCACCCCAATTGTGACAGCAAGGTACACCTGTTTGCCTCATTTCATATACAGTAGACAACATTTTGCAGAAATCAGACAGATGAGTGCAAGGCATTGTGCTTGCTGGCGAACGGGCTTTACTCCAGAATTATTTATTTGGTGCTAAACAAAGTGGGTTCACCCCACATTGCTTGTAGGGTTGCCAAATTAATAGTCCATGGCAGCTTCTGATTCATTCATTCATTCATTCAGAATCCAGTACACTTGCTGTGAGGTGATGATACACCCTGTATGAGACTCCAGTCCATCGTAGGACACCATACATACATTTGGACACTAATTTACACCTAGGGGAAACTTTGAGTAGCCAATACACCTACTGACAATTTTTTGGGAGGGGGAAAGAAACCAAAGAACCTGGACAAAACCCAGATGGACACAGGGAGAACATGTGAAACTCCATACAAACAGTAACTCAGGATCTGGAGCTGTGAGGCAGCAATCCTACCCACTGCAACTCTATCTGTCTTTATTTCCTTTACTTCCTTTGATTCCTTCTGCCTGTCTTTACATTGTCCCTCCATAATAACTGGGCTAATGCGTAACAGTGAGGGCAGAAATAGATGTGTTCTCAATATGATAGTTTACCAATAGGACAGGGCAGCTGGAAATATAAGTCATTTTCATTCACAAAATATAACAACAAATACTAGATCGTCAGTTACTTCACTCAAGTTTATACTGAGGCTCAACCAGATGCTCTAAGAACCTTTTTGGAAAGTTTTCGATCTAATTCGACTGTTAGATAGAAAGCTAACTAAGTTAAGCTCTGTTTCAAAACAGCGATGTCTTTCCCAAATCAGGGAACTGTTGTGTGTATTTCCAACTGCAGCCAGCTAATATTATTTGATCAGATTTACTAAGATTTACTCATTTCTGTGTTTGTTTCTTCGCTACATTCCAGAAAGATCAGAAAAGGTCACTGGACATCCTATCAGAAGCTGGGATGCAGTGGTGTTATTTAAGTGGCATTTCATCATAATGTCCACATCATTTTCCAGGAAGGTTTTAATAAAGATGGAGAATTCTCATTTACGAAAACATGCATAAGGGAATACAAGTTTATATATATTTTTTTAGAATTAATTAAATGATTCATTTTTGGAGACCCCAGCAGAGATATGCTGCCCTGTGCATAGCGCATGGTCTGCGTGGGTGATATGGAGCTCTGTAAATAAAAACATATTTCGTTTGTGAATTTCAGTTTTGTACAGAAATATGCTAGAAATGTGGTTTTATTTTAGAACTAAATAAGGCAAAGGACCAAATTTAAAAAAAAAAAAATTGTTTGTATATGCCACACTATATTTTCTCTTAGTTGGTTCTATTTCCCAAGATTCATCCATCCATTTTTCGTACTGCTTATCCTACACAGGGTCGTAAAGGTCTTGGAGCCTATCCCAGAGAACTCGGGGCTCAAGGCGGGGAAAAACCTTGGACGGGATGCCAACCCATTGCAGGGCACAATCTCACACACATTCACAGACAATTTGGAAATGCCACTCATCCTACGACACGTCTTTGGACTGGACGAGGAAGCCGGAGTACCCGGAGGAGACCCCCAAGGCACCGTGAAGACATGCAAGATGCGAACCCCCAACCCTGGACGTGCGAGGCAAACATGCTAACATGTTTGCTAACATTTTTTAGAATTGTGAATAAGGTTTAGAGTTTTAATATAAATGTGAGTATTTTAACACCAGAGGATTGTAGATAAACAGTTACTTAAATAATAATGATTTGTCTTGACATTCAACACTTGAGAAGTGAGCAGGAAATCCGAATGTGTCAGTAATTTGGATGAAAGTGCTACCCTAATCTAGTTACGGTATTTACAGTTTACAAATCACAAAAAACGTCGATTTTTCAAACATTTAATATGCTATTGCGTGTTATATTATGGTGCATTTTCTCCGTTTCTTTTCTGAGTAGATCTCATTATGAGCTTGTGTTGCTGGCACTTTGGGTTATCAAATATCCCTCTGGCATAAGCTGTAAATATTGCTCGCCCTCCAAAAAGTGCATGTGCTCAATTTGTATGATTAATATTCTATGTGCACGGCACCGCACTCCTGTCATAGAGGGAGTACTTTTAAATGAATCAAATGAATACTACATTTGAAGACGTCGAGCATTATCAGATTATATAGTGACCCCATTTCCAGCTTCATGGTAGGAAAAGTGAGAGAAGACACTGATGGCTTATATGAGAGATGCTTTCTATTCTCGTATCGCACTGCCAAGTTGCTTTTTCAGCATGTAATGCAAGTTCCCTATGGATAATGGGGGGGACATTCATTCTGTCTGAGGTAACCAATCATATAGTCTTTACAAATGTATGATGGCTGTAACAATTGTAATTTAGCTTATTTGATTTAGAAGGACTCGATCCATGGTGTGATTTTGGCATGGGGAAGCGAGGCTGTCGTTTTAATCACCAGTAGTGCATTATCAATAAATGAACTTTTAAATTGGATGATTAGCTTTGGGTTGAGTTTTGATTACTTTTTTAAAAATTATTATTTTAGTAGCCAGCAGCAACAGGGTTTGATAGGTGTGGTAGAGAGGCTTAATGACATTCACTGCCATGCAGGCTTCAAGTAGAACTATATGGGACCGACACACACAGCAGGATCCAAATGAGGTTAGTTACAGGGAGAGTGACTGGAGGCAAATGATTTGCTTACAAGCTTCTGCTGAGGTTTTGTGCTCTGTTGTCTGTTAAATCTCATCTCACTAATGAAGGAATCAGATTGACGGTCTTATCACGGAAATCCTTAAATTCAAACTATTCTTATTCTGTACAAATCAGCAGAGTATAACCTAACAGCACAACAGCATAGTATTTGCTGTCCTTCAGTATCTGTCTTTCTCTGAACTTGGTATAGCCTTGGTATACCAATAGCCTTGGGTGACTGGCATGTCCCTTTTTTGGAAGGGGGAGGACATGCCTTGCATACTAACAAAACATCAGACCAGAATTGGAACTCCCAGGTGAACTTTAAAACGGACCCAGTGAAGCTACTCTGCTGCTGGGGTCCGTATGACATGTTTTAATTTTTCCCTGGCATTCCCTGTTCAACAAATAACACTCGAGTGGAGAGCATGCGAGTAACATTAGTGCCTAAAATAATCCTAAAGAAATAGCTTTTTCTTATGCCATCATTTCTGGATTAAAGGTTACCTCTGGCACAGGTTGATACAGGATGGATCCAATTCATAGCCCAAAACACAACAACACAACACAGTGGATGTTCTCCATTCACATCTCAGAACCTTAATCTATGCTTTAATCAAGAAAGAAAGAAAGAAAGTGTGTTTCTTGGACTGGCTTTTCGAAGCAATAAACAGTTCACTGATCATCACAAATCCTATCCATTTCTGAAATTTTGCGAAAACAAATACTTATATCGTGTTTGCTTAGCATTGGTAGAGCTGATTCAATTTGAGTTGATGTAGCAATAAGAGCAGTCCTCTTAAAACACTTAACATGACTATAGAATTCAGGCCATGCGTTTATACAGCATGGTTCAGCGTTATAGTTTGATATTTTGTTCAAATAATTCACAAAAATATTCTGCTCTCATGGATATCAAACAATTGCAAACATAACACAGGTTTATAAAAAAAAATCTTTGTTAAATATAGGTGAGTAATAATTATTGGCACCCCTATGAATTCATATGAGAAAAATATATTTGAAGTATATTCCCATTGATATTTTACATTTTTTTAGTACACCTGGGTGACTAGGAACATGAAATTGTTCAACCATGACTTCCTGTTTCACAGGGGTATAAATATGAGGTAACACATAGGCCAAATTCTCTTAATCATACATAACAATGAGTAAGACCAAGGAATATAGCTGTGATGAGCGGCAAAAGGTTGTTGAGCTTCACAAAATGGGAAGTGGCTATAAGAAAATAGCACTATATATAACTATACTATACTATATACTATACTTATAGCTATAAGAAAATGCCTATTTCCAACATCAGGGCAATAATTAAGAAGTTCCAGTCAACTGGAAATGTTAGGAATCAACCTGGAATTGGACGTGTGTCTATATCGTCTCAACGCACTGTGAAGAGGATGGTTCGAGTGGCCAAAAAATCTCCAAGGATCACAGCTGGAGAACTGCAGAAGTTAGTTGTGTCTTGGGGACAGAAAGTCTCCAAAACTACAATCCGAAGTCACCTACATCACCACAAGTTGTTTGGAAGGGTTTCCAAGAAAAAAGCCTCTACTCTCATCCAAAAACAAACTCGAGTGTCTTCAGTTTGCTAGACACTACTGGAACTTCAAATGGGATCGGGTTCTATGGTCAGATGAAACCAAAATAGAGCTTTTTGGCAATAAACACCAGAGGTGGTTTTGGTGCACACAGAGAGGTAGGCATATGGAAAAGTACCTCATGCCCACGGTTAAATATGGTGGTGGCTCTTTAATGTTTTGGGGCTGTTTTTCTGCCAGAGGACCTGGACATTTTGTTAGGATACATGGCATCATGGACTCTATCAAATATCAACAGATATTAAATAAAAACCTGACTGCCTCTGCCAGAAAGCTTCAAATGGGCCGTGGTTGGATCTTCCAGCAGGACAATGATCCAAAACATACATCAAAATCAGCACAAAAATGGTTTACTGACCACAAAATCAATGTCCTGCCATGGCCATCCCAGTCCCCTGACCTGAAACCCATAGAAAACCTGTGGGGTGAACTGAAGAGGAAAGTCCACCAGCGTGGACCTCGAAATTTGAAGGATCGGGAGAGATTCTGTATGAAGGAATGGTCTCAGATCCCTTGCCATGTGTTCTCCAACCTCATCAGGGATTATAGGAGAAGACTCAGAGCTGTTGTCTTGGCAAAGAGAGGCAGCACAAAGTACTGACTAAAAGGGTGCCGATAATTGTTGCACACCTATATTTAACACACACAAAAAAAAAAATTAATAAACCTGTGTTTTGCAATTGTTTGATATCCATGAGAGCAGAGTATTTGTCTGTCCATGGATTTTAATATGTGATTTTTTTTAAAACAAAAGATCAAAAGGTTAAACAATAAAGATAATTTTTCACAGCCTTCTTTGCTCATATTTACCAAGGGCGCCAATATTAGTGGAGGGCACTGTATGAGTTTTTCAAATATTAGATGATGGTTCCTTGTCGGGGGGCTTAGTGGATAGCATGTTTGCCTCACACCTCCAGGGACGAGGGTTTGGTTCCCACCGTGGCCATGTGTGTGCAGAGTTTGCATGTTCTCCCCATGCTTCGGGGGCTTCCTCCAGGTACTCCGGTTTCTTCCTCCAGTCCAAAGACATGCACTGTAGGCTGATTGGCATGTTCAAAAAGTGTCCATAGTGTGTGACTGGGGGTGTGAAAGTGTGTGTGATTGTGCCCTGCAAAGGACTGGCACCCTGTCTAGGGTGTCCCCATCTGTGCACCATGCTCCCCGCGACCAAGTAAGGATAAGCGGTATAGAAAATGGATGGATGGATGGGTTCCCTGTGGACAACTAACATCTGGCAGCCAAAATAATTACAGTGGCTAACTGAATTAAAGCCACACAAGCATGCACAGACTCTCAGGGGCTACAATTTCTCCCTTACAGCACTCTAAAGATTAAGGCTTGGTGCAAACACCCAGTTAAAGTTTCCCAAACTCATTTTTCATTTTGCAGTTTGTGTTCCTGTGCTTTCAAATATGCTGCAAGAGAAAACACATATAAAAATATCATCCTACAGCATAAGTGCTAATTTAACAGCCTTTCCTAAACACACTGAGTCAAGTTAAGCAGAGTGTCTTCTTTAGTCCCTTCAGCGTGCAATATAAATGATCCTTCTAGAACAAGGTGCGTAATGCATATTGAAAGTGAGGTTGAAATAAATATTTTATTCTCACAATGTATTTAAGAGTGCTGATCAGGTTTGTTCCTGTCTCTATACTGTCCTTGACTGGGTGTATGTGTTATAAATACTTAACCAATTCCCTCCGCAGTATTCCACTGAAGAAAGTAAAATATTCAACAGTCATGTACTTGAGGAACATCACAATTTTCTAGGGGTTAAAATATGACCTCAAATTAAATAAAATATCACTTCACTATGTTAAATGAGTTTATAGTAGTATTTAATTTAGATCAGGGGTCTTCAATCTTATCCAGAAAGGGCCAGTGTGGCTGCAGGCTTTCATTCCAACCAAGCACAAGCCACACCTGATTTCACTTGTTTAATCAGTTCATCTTAGTCTCCAACCAACTATCAAGCGTGCCTCCAATTTGGCTGTAAGGAAGGACACCAGCCCAGCCCTTTCTGGATAAGCTTGAACACCCCTGCTTTAGATCAATCAACACAGACACATTAGTTGATTTAATCTATAACAATGGCCATACAGTTTTCAGAACATAAGTACATGATGAACTGATGAGCACTTAAGATGGCTGGCTAGCTTGTTGGTAACATATGCTTTCATGGAGGCATCCATGTTTTTTCCTACTTTGTAGCTGGGCCTTTTTTCCCCTCCATTCATTACAAAAGTCAAAATATCATGTATTGCGACTGTGCGACCATTAGTGCAATTCCGAGAACTTGAAATTGGCACTCTTTCATAACATAACAAAAGTGTTCATTTTACAAAATATCATCTGGTGCAACCATCATTTAAAGCCCATTTTGAGACGTTTATGTTGAAAACAATTCAACGACAAAAAACTGACATCATAGATCAACATGCCAAGGATCCTTGGAAACATCTAGAACATTTTAAGACTTTATACAGTGGGGGAAAAAAGTATTTGATCCCCTGCTGATTTTGTACGTTTGCCCACTGACAAAGAAATGATCAGTCTATAATTTTAATGGTAGGTGTATTTTAACAGTGAGAGACAGAATAACAACAAAAAAAATCCAGAAAAACGCATTTCAAAAAAGTTATAAATTGATTTGCATTTTAATGAGGGAAATAAGTATTTGCCCCCTTCGACTTAGTACTTGGTGGCAAAACCCTTGTTGGCAATCACAGAGGTCAGACCTTTCTTGTAGTTGACCACCAGGTTTGCACACATCTCAGGAGGGATTTTGTCCCACTCCTCTTTGCAGATCCTCTCCAAGTCATTAAGGTCATTTTTAATGCCCTGGCTGAGGGAAGGAGGTTCTCACCCAAGATTTGACGGTACATGGCCCCATCCATCGTCCCTTTGATGCGGTGCAGTTGTCCTGTCCCCTTAGCAGAAAAACACCCCCAAAGCATAATGTTCCCACCTCCATGTTTGACGGTGGAGATGATGTTATGACTTGAGGTCGTAGGCAGCATTCCTCCTCCTCCAAACACGGCGAGTTGAGTTGATGCCAAAGAGATCTGACCACACCTGACCACAACACTTTCACCCAGTTCTCCTCTGAATCGTTCAGGCAAACTTCAGACGGGCCTGTACATGTGCTTTCTTGAGCAGGGGGACCTTGCAGGCACTGCAGGATTTCAGTCCACGGCGTAATGTGTTACCAATTGTTTTCTTGGTGATTATGGTCCCAGCTGCCTTGAGATCATTAACAAGATCCTCCCGTGTAGTTCTGGGCCGATTCCTCACCGTTCTCATGATCATTGAAACTCCACGAGGTGAGATCTTGCATGGAGCCCCAGACCGAGGGAGACTGACAGTTTCTTCCATTTGCGAATAATCGCACCAACTGTTGTCACCTTCTCACCAAGCTGCTTGACGATGGTCTTGTAGCCCATTCCAGCCTTGTGTAGGTCTACAATCTTGTCCCTGACATCCTTGGACAGCTCTTTGGTCTTGGCCATGGTGGAGAGTTTGGAATCTGATTGATTGATTGCTTCTGTGGACAGGTGTCTTTTTACAGGTAACAAACTGAATCTCAGCTCATTACCTGTGTAAAAGACACCTGGGAGCCAGAAATCTTGCTGATTGATAGGGGATCAAATACTTATTTTCCTCATTAAAATGCAAATCGATTTATAACTTTTTTGAAATGCGTTTTTCTGGATTTTTTTTTTTGTTGTTATTCTGCCTCTCACTGTTAAAATACACCTACCATTAAAATTATAGACTGATCATTTCTTTGTCAGTGGGCAAACGTACAAAATCAGCAGGGGATCAAATACTTTTTCCCCCCACTGTAAGTACTGTTCTATGTGTTGCTATATATGGCTCTAATATGATACTACATCAAGAAAACAATGAAATTTACATTTATATTTTTATTATAAATTTTATAAAGTCCGGTTTTGCTTCAGCGGTCAATTCTACGTTGGTGCCTGTCAAATTTGAGTGAAATTGAAAGTAACATGTGGTGCAACCACAAATCATGTGGTGCAACTGTATGTGATAGATACGTCTGTCATTGGCTCTTTCGGTCCTTTATTCTCAAACCACGATTCATATAAATATTCAGATTATATAAAACACTTCATTATTACAGTGCAGTTTGGAGCGTATTTTTCAACAGGGGTTTTCCTGTAATTTCAAGTGATATTTGAAGATATAAACACATTTTGTTTATATTTTGTGCAATTTCATGAGAAAACATAATTTAGCTATTATAACCTGTTTTCTAGATGCAAAAAGTAGCAAAAAAAACCCCAAAAAAACAACAACAACAACAACTGCATTCCACAGGCAGTGGGTTAAGTGAAGAGCTGATTATCTTGCTAGAAGAATAGATCAGTTTGAAGAACACGAAATAAGAAAGCTATTACCAACATATGATATTAACACTTACCTATTATATTTCTAATCATTTGATTCTATTAAGTCTAGGATTAAACCTTCTTCAGTGTAAATGGGTCTTAACTGCTATGGATTTAAATTGACTTGTGTTAGATTTTATACCTCCACCCATGGAAAATACAAAGCATTCAAAAAACATGCATTGTTTTTTTTTTATAAAACAGTTTATAAGTTTTATGACAATGGTTTATGAGAAGTCTGTCTCTGAGATTTCAGACTTGGTTTATTCTGTTTGCTCTAATTTATCGTGTATTGATCTTTTTTTTCTTTTTAACCATGCATGTTCTTCTCATCATATGGTACCCCCCTTAAATGTTCATACATATATATAATTTAAGTTCTGTGGCTGAAATATTTATCACTGATACAGTATGCTTAAGTGGATACTATTCTTGTATATTTTGATCAGTTTTATAGGTTAAATAAACCAGGCCTGTAAGGTGTATGAATAGAAAGGCAGTGCACATAAATATAAATTCACCATTGACTAGAATTTCATAAATGATTCATGCATGTGTTTCTACAGTTGTTACTGTACTTGTAATACTTGTAAAACAAAATCTTAAGCATTATCAAGCAAATATATTACTTGGAGGAAAATCACAGTTGCACCACATGATCATATTTAAGACTATCAAATAATTGATGAATTATTTGAAGAGCACGTGCTAAATTCACTTAATTTCCCTTTTATTATTATTATTATTATTATTATTATTATTTTAAGAAGTGCAAATCTTCAAAACGCTGTTTTCAAAATGACCCACACCTTTAAAATGATATTTTATGAAGCCTGCCCTGGAGAAAATAACAGCAGTGAGTCTTCCTGTAAAGAAAAGGATATAATTAAAGGCATCAATGACTGGAGACTGAGAGCAAACAAAAAAAAAAAAAAGTTTTGCAAGAATTTATTTTAAAATATTTCTTGGTGGTGTCAATAATTATGGCACACACACTTTAGAGACAATGCAATTATTATTAAAAAGTAGACCCAAGATAATTACGTACGTCTCCTATCTCCAATCATTTCTGCTCATTTTTATGAAGGCTGTCTGGAGGGCTCTATACATTTTGTAGATTTTAAATAAATGTTGGCCTATGTTGATATACAGTCATGTATGACATCTGTCATTATATATCTATTCCGCCAATAAAAAAATCTATCTTCAGTAATGAGTCAGTATATTGATGCACAACCTTGATAACCAATTAAAAGCAAAGATGCTGCTGAGAATGAGAACCAGCCTAGAATCAGTTATAATTAACAGTTACTATAATTATCAATCGTTTTAAGCTGAGACTTGAGGCAGTTTCATATTCAGCTCTGTGCTTCATAGAAGTTATAATTTTGCATAGGTATATGATTACTAGTTTATATAAAACATGTTTGCACACTATGAACTGCTTCTATGGTATCAGGTCATTTCCATAGAACAACATTTTAGATGTCTAGTCGTGCAATTTGCTTAATACTGTACTAAAGCCCTCTTCATAATCCTTCTCCATATTTCTGATAATGTGAACAAAAACCGTCACAAGACAGTTATGATATGCCCAAAGCATAAACATAGTGTACATCTGTTCCACTGAATTAAATGTTGACATCGATCTGAGATAATAGCCCAAAGGAGCAGTCTAAATGTAAATAACCAGAAAGGATGTGCTTCCATTTTAGTCTGATAAACTTCCACAGACAGACTGATTAGAGATGCGACAGTTACATTGGGGCTTCTGTACCAGAGTTTTGACACTGTTAACCCGATGTAATGTCAGTCCGGGAGTCATTATGTCATGCTGCCTGACTGCCCAATTCATTTGATTTCTTCCACCGATAAACAGAACTAAGATCAGTGTGGCAACAATATTACCGACAGGAAACAATTAGCGACTCTAAAAGCTACCATAACTCCTAAGCCAGTAGGGGGTTTACAGTAATGCAGTCTTTCTGCGTGAGTATTGCTTTTAGAAGGAAATGGAGAGATAAGTGGATGACGATAATGCTCTCCCACCCCATAGTATCAGTGCGGGAAATGTTCACAAAAAATAATTAGAAACAAACAAACCCATAATCTTCAGGAATATTTTGCCATTTATAAATAACACATCAATATGTATAAATTAAAGGTATTTAATTAAAAAAAAAACTAAAAAAAAAAAAAAAAAAACTTTAAAGAAAGTTTAAAAGAAATTGTCACATGCTGTCCTTTATATATAATTCAATACAAATATAATATTCAAAAAATTATTTGCATGGAACAGTGAAAGAATATAAGAGTCCATCATTCACTGAGGTTGAAGAGGAGCCATTAAATGATGCTCAGCACTTCAAATAGCATGTGTTCCACAGAAATATTACACGTGCTATCTGAATAATTCAGGGTGATCTGTGAATTCCTGTAATGCATGCACAGTGTGTAATAATCAAGGCCATGATTATAGGCCTGTGGAATAACCATGGCTCCTCTGGACTGAGATTTATTCAATGATCTGAAGCAAGCGCTGTTTATAAAGTTGTAGACTGAATGTGTTCCCTTAAAAAGTATTTGATCAATTAAAGCCTAGCCCTAATCTTTTCTTCATGCCTCACCATTCACAGTGTCAGATTAGGAGGGTGGGTGATGCGGGTGATGACGGGTTTCCGCCCACGCGTTCAAGAGCACTGACAGAGCAGCGAGGAGAACGCTGCGAGTCCACAAGCAGAACAATTAAAGTAGAACACATTATACGGCAGTCAGGAAGGCTCTTCAGCCATCTGAAATGAAAGCACAAGGGAAATCATCCAGTGCACTTCTGTGATCACACCCAGCAGGGCAGAACACACTTTGCTCTTTGGAATATTTGTGTGGAAATTTAGCGTCGCAGTCCAACTGGCCTCGCAGTGCTGTGGCTGAGGAACTGCAATCGCCGGAGTGTTCCAGAGAACTGAGCCAATTCAAACGATAGATGTGGAAACCGTATGCTAGAGAGATGGCATTTCACTTTTATTGGTTTTGGGTTGTTTTTTTTTTCTTCTCACCAACACCCCACCCCCCCCCCCCCCCCCCCCCCTTTAAACGTTATGTAGAACCCAACAAATGGGAAATACTCTGTTGGAGGGTACAACAAAGTGAAATGCTGTAACTATAGAAAGTATGTATATGTTTTACTTGAATACTTCTTTACTTTTTTCAAGAAGTAGCCTAAATGTCCTCGAATATTACCCGTTTTATTCTATTTTAGTCCCCCAAGGCTCATTCTGATATCATCATTGTGTATCACCACTCACTGAAGGTGTCCTGAAGTCCCATTTACAAATCTGGTACAGCTGTAGTAGTCCATGCAATCCATTATCCTACACATTATCCTATCCAACTTGGGGCACAAGGCGGAGGACACCCTGGACGGGTTGCCAACCCATCACAGGGCACAAGCCCACATTCAGTGCTAATAGTACTGAGCAAAATAAATAAATAAATAAAAATATATACAATAAGCATCTCTTGGGAAGTATAAAATTAGACTGTACCTTCATCAAATATATCTTACTCCCTGTGAATGGATGCGACTGCACACACACACACACACACACACACACACACACACACACACACACACACACACACACACACCCCCCCTTCAATGACTCATATACACAAAGAACTGAGGATTCCCTGCCAACTCTCTCTCTCTCTCTCTCTCTCTCTCTCTCTCTCTCTCTTTCTCTCTCTGTCACCCCCCCAAATCTTTTAGAAGCAATTTACCATTGTGTACTTGTCATGTGCCTAATTAAAAAATACGAATTGTATTATTAGGGGCGAAAGATAACTGAACAAACAGTGAACGCATTCATCAGTACAGGCAGAGTCATCCTTCTGAGAGTTTCTCTCAGTGTTTTTGCTGATGTGTCCTTAGTTATCATAATTGTTCAATTCTAGATCACTTTTGTTTCTCGTCTCAAAGCAGCTGAAGTGACTGCTGATGTCACACTGTCAGGGACCCTGTCTTCAGTAAATACTTTACCACAGCAGCATGTTTCCTAAATCACGCACGATGCCACCGTTGTTGCTTGAACACCGTGTTTCCAGTAAGGCTGCTTTGAGGTTAATTAACAGCAAAACCTCTCAGTTATTAATTAGGCGCAACACCCCTGGGAGCCAAATGAAAACACTTGTCATGTCACGATATTTATTTCAGAAGACAACGGACACATCTTCAACAAATGATGGTTTATCTGAGAGAGACAATTTGTGTTCCTTGTTCTCTCTCTCTCTCTCTCTCTCTCTCTCTCTCTCTCTCTCTCTCTCTCTCTCTCTCTCTCTGTCTGTCTGTCTCTGACACAAACAACACACACCCAGACACACATGCTTTCTCTCTCTCACACATTGCGGTCTCTCTCCGTCTCTCTCTAACACTTTGTCCAGAGGTGTGTGTACTGTATGTGTATATCTTAAGTGCACTGGCAGTCATGCTATGATACAATATACAGCCATTGTGTGTGTGTGTGTGTGTGTGTGTGTGTGTGTGTGTGTGTGTGTGTGTGTGTGTTCAGATAGTTGTGAAGAGCAGATGACCCCATGATTAAAGGAGCCCATCGTCAGTGTCTTTTTTTTTTGTTTTGTGCAGAATTTTTGAATTTCCTTTAGGGTTAGGAATAGTATTACTTAGCTACAGTTAACGCAGGGTGCGTGTGTGTGTGTGTGTGTGTGTGTGTGTGTGTGTGTGTGTGTGTGTGTGTGTGTGTGTGTGTGTGGTTTCACTGAGCTCTCTAACCTTCAACATGCCTGTTTCCAAGTTACAAGCCCCGATTTGCCTGTCAATCCAACATAATTAGCCAAGCGGCGAAGGAACACTGAGCAGCCCACAGTGCACTAGTGATGGTAAAGACTAATAATTTATCCTTCTTCAAACTGAACTGACTGCAAACTGTGGAATGAGATTACTGCAGGGACACAGAGAGAGTTTACAGTAAGCAGAATTTTAAAAAAGCATGAATTTTGTGATATATATATATATATATATATATATATATATATATATATATATATATATATATATATATATATATATCACAAGAGATAGAGAGAGAGAGAGAGAGAGAGAGAGAGAGAGAATTGTGTGTACATCATCTTCATATATATTATCTTCCTCTCACAAAAGCTTTACCTGGTCATTTAAACAAAATGACAAAACTGCCCTGAGTTCCGCTGGTCTCATTTGTTGTACAACTAATTATAAATTAATTTTAAGAGTCGAAATGCGTTAAAAACAACACTCAACATCAGTTACCGCTGTAGAAATCTTTTGAGACCAGCAACGGCTTTCCCGTTGTTCCTGAAGAATTCCCTTTTTCTTTTTTTTTTTTCTTCTTAAAAGCAGTAGTCTGTGCTTACCAGCCTCTCTCGTGTTTACTCCACATGCGGGGGAATCCCTCTTCCTGTCTCTCCCTCTCTCCTTCTCTCCGTCTCTGTCAGTTAGTCCTCAGTCGCTCCTCAGTCTCGGGTGCCATTTATTTCTTGGACTGGAACCACTGGGTTCTCCTGAAGCGCAGGTTCATACGAGCGCTTCTTTCAGGAGAGAGGAAGGTGAAAGAGCAGCGTGCCAAGTCCTCAGAGTCCAAGTGCTTTAGAGTCGACTGTGAGTGAGTGCGAGAGTGAGAAGCAGATAAAGCTAATACTGAACACACTGAGAGATAGAGAGAGAGAGAGAGAGAGAGAGAGAGAGTAAAGTGGTGGGAGGGGGATGTGCACTGAACGAAAAAACAATGATTCTCTCCACCATGTGCGTGCGTCTCCGACCTCCTCCATTCAAAATGTGTATTTCTTCAAAGGACTACTCCGCTTTCCCCAATCAACACACATTTTCTGTAGACTTGAAGCGCTAAAGATGGTACTGTGGCACTGGTATGGAGAAAAATGTACAGGATAATAAGGATTAAGTGTGCGCCAGTGTGTGTGTGTGTGTGTGTGTGTGTGTGTGTGTGTGGACAACAATTTCTCAAAGGCTTTACGCACACACACTTTTGTCTTACAACACTTGTGAAGACCTTCCCTTGACATAATTGTTAATGCAGATAATTAATCCCATGGTACCTAAATCTAACCCCAAACCTCACCTCAGAATCCAAAATAAACTTTTTGGCTCTTAATAACTGTCAGATATACCTATCTCCGTGGGGACATCTGGGCACAAACGCACACACGCACCCATTCGCACACTATAGACCATCTAGAGATGCCATCAGCCTACAACGCATGTCTTTGGACCGGGGGAGGAAGACGGAGGAAACCCCTGCAGCGGACTCCACACGGAGCAGAGGTGGCAATCGAACCCCCAACCCTGGAGGTGTGAGGTGAATGTGCTAACCACTAAGCCTCCATGCTCCCCAGGACATTATTATGTCCTTTAAATTAATTCAGAATTATACCACGGTGCTTTGGAAATCCCAAATCTAACTGGTCAAAAGGACTTTCATTAACAAGACAAGCTGCATTTTTAAAAAAAAAAAAAGGTTTTGTTTTGTTTTTGTCTCATTAACTTCAATAGAGATTAAAAAAGAGAGAGAGGCTGATGAGGGAGAGACTGTTACAATATAACTTGTCTGATGGACATCACACAACATTAAATGTAACTTTAAAAAGCATGTAACTAAAATGTAAATTGAAAAGCATCATCTGTTGTTCATTAATAAATAAAAACAATAATAACTGGCAAATCGCTGCGGTATAATAGAAATAAAACACATCAGGTCTTTGCACTGAGCCCTATCACACCACCCTGTTAGGATTACTGTCCTAACAGCATGTCCCTTTATGTTTTATTATTTACGTACTGGCTACCTTGCAGTTAATATTTGATTTAATCAGCCCCGAAGGGAATAACAGCACTGAGCCACTTCCTGACTTTTCCATCGTATTTTAAGCTCTGTTATATATCCTTCAGCTTGTGCATATAGACTCCTCTTTTTCAGTTCAGGCTACAGGTTTTCAGTAAGGCTTAACTACACAGACTGGAACCTACAAACATTTCTCTGTTGATTTTGGTATGTTAGAGGTCATTATTTTGTTGAAGGTTCCATCTACAGTTACAGTGGTGCTTGAACATTTGTGAACCCTTTAGAATTGTCTATATTTCGGCATAAATATGATCTAAAACATCGTCAGATTTTGATGTCAAAAGTCCTCAAAGTAGATCAAGAGAACTTTATTAAACAAATGAGACAAAAATATTATACTTGGTCACTTGTTTATTGAGGAAAATGATCCAGTATTACATTTCTGTGAGTGGGAAAAGTATGTGAACCTTTGCTTTCAGTATCTGGTGTGACCCCCTTGTGCAGCGATAACTGCAGCTAAACGTTAGCGGTAACTGTTGATCAGTCCTGCACATCGGCTTGGAGGAGTTTTAGCCCGTTCCTCAGTACAGAACAGCTTCAACTCTGGGATGTTGGTGGGTTTCCTCACATGAACTGCTCGCTTCAGGTCCTTTCACAACATTTCTACTGGATTAAGGTCAGGACTTTGACTTGGCCATTCCAAAACATTAACTTTATTCTTCTTTAACCGTTCCTTAGTAGATCGACTTGTGTGCTTAGGGTCGTTGTCTTGCCGCAATTTCCCACTTTCTCTTGAGATTCAGTTCACAGAAATGTCCTGACATTTTCTTTTAGATTTCGCTGGTATAATTCAGAATTGATTGTTCCATCAATGATGGCGAGTCGTCCAGGCCCCGATGCAGCGAAACCGGCCCGAACCATGATACTACCACCACCATGTTTCACAGATGGGATAAAGTTCTCATGCTAGAATGCAGTGTTTTCCTTTCTCCAAACATAACACTTCTCATTTAAACTAAAAGTTCTATTTTGGTCTCATAAATAATAAATAAATAAATGACCGAGTATATATTTTTGTTTCATTTGTCTAATTGGGTTCTCTTTGTCTACTTTTAGGACTTCTGATGATGTTTTAGGTCATAATTATGCAGAAATATATGAAATTCTGAACAGTTCACAAAAGAAGCAAGGTTTCGGGATACCATATCCTGCTTGTCAATGAATGAATTAAGTCTTAATCGTCCCATGAGCTCCTGGACCACCAGCCACGAAACAGACCCAAAGAATCAATGATCCTCCACCATATTTTACAGTGGGTGTGGGGTCTTTTTCCTTTTAAGCTATCACAAGGCCAAAAAATTAATCAAACCACAAAACAGTATGCGCATGCATCCTTTAACCTCTCTTAAAGGTGCCAATAATTTTAGAGTTGAGTGTAACTTTTACAGCATCCAGCTAGACTTACCAGGCTATATGGTCTTTTAACTTATAAGGCTAATCCATAGCCTTGGTTAAAATCGTTTCCTTCGATTTTTGCAGGATTTTTTTTTTTTTTCCAAAATTATGTAAATACAACAAAAGTCGGCTGCATTGTGATGCCATATAAATATTTACAAACCAGGTTTTTGAAATGGCATCCTATTTCTTTAAAGTACTTATGTCTGGAGAGAGATTGTTAAAGCAAGATCCTGCTTCCTTAGAAAAAGAGCTCAGAGAAAGAGCTTCCTTAGAGAAAGAGCTCAAACCTCTTATCTGTGTATTGTTGTTCTCTCTCATACCTCTCCAAGTAAATGTAGGTCATACTGTTCATCTTCTCTTGCAGTTCATGCAATATCAGAGTTACCACTGAGTGGAAATAACACAAGATTATTATTATTCATAATGAGGAGGACCAAACATAAATGCAAAAAAAAAAAAACCTACTTTGATAACTTCCGGTAATATCACATTTGAGGTGTATGAACTTTTAAGAATTATACATACTGATTGTACAAACTGGAATTTCAGTCACAAAATCCTGACTAGCATTTCTTAATGACCCTCAGTTCAATGTCTTTCATAACCACTGCTCAGCAAAGTATTACGCTCATTTTTCTTTGCTCTTACTCATTTTTTTGTTCTGTCTGAACAACCTTATTTTTGCTGTGTCCCATAGACATATGCTTAACTCAGTCTTGTCTAATGTAAACAAGTATTCTCAAACCAATTGTTAGTTCTCCTTTCTTCAGAAAGAATCTAACTACTTAAATGCTTAAAAGGTTAACTAGCTTAATTGGTTACCCATGTAGCAAAAGCATGATTACATAAAAGCTATGTGCAGACATTTGCTCCATTTGCTCCTTTGTGCAGATTAAACCATTTGCTCCTCCAAGAAAGGCCACCAATTTTTCAAATGTTCTTTTCTGAACCTATTTATTTAGACAATAATAGTCTATTTATTTACAGAGGCTTCTTGAGGTCTTTCCTCACATTAGGACCCAGAATCCCACTAGTCAGTCCCACGATTCCACCATTCCACTACCCTGCTGCTCTGGCAGTCTGTAAAAGTGTGAAACAGTGTTTAAAAAAAAAAAAAGTGTGACTCGAAATCTAAATGTGAATCCAGTCCAGTTATGTTATGTTTCTGCTTCAAAACAGAAAGTCTGATGTAGAGCATCCATTGTGCAGATAAATAACTAAAAGAAAAGAAATTAAAGGTGGGAAAAAGCATGCACTGTATGTATGTTGATCTCATGCTGGATTTTAAGGAGTGTTATATTTTCTGTACATCCTTAAAGAAAGTGATTTTACTTTTATTATTTAGAGTTATTTTTATTAAAACTTATGACGATGTTGTGACAGAGTTATGTTAACTCCTATGACCCTGAGTTTGGTTGTGATGTTTGACGTGTCACTGTATCACGATAGATGACACCTGACAATATACCAAAAAATACTAAATAATATATAATATCCCTTGATATATAATATTTTATGAACCAGACAGAGATTAAGCCCCGCATAAAGGTACGTTCACACATACAGCGACTCGCAGCGACAAAGCGACCGGAGACCATTCATTTTCAATGAGAGCTGCCGACCCTTGGCGACCCGATGTGGGCGTGTCCAGCGACTTTGAAAGTTGTGAAAAGTTTGACTTTCTGCGAATTTGGAGCGACTTGGTGCAGCGACTACCAATGGGAGTGAAGACAGTAGAGCGCACGTGATTTGTAGCCACCCCTGCTCACTAGCAGAAGCAGCGCCATTTCGACACTATCCAGTTAGCTTAGCTTAGCTTAGGATCTTAGTGGGTTTAAAGCAAAGAATATATATAAAAGAAAAGAAATAATAACGAAACACACTCACTTTTTGTGGCAATTGAGCAAAATCCCCACCCAGCTCCTATCTTGGGTGAAGTGTCCGGCTTGTCGCTGCTTCGGCGCCCCGGAGCGAGCTGCGGTCCGGCTCCCGGTCACCATCGAACATATAGTGAATGACACCCTGATGGTGACGCTCACTTGCTGAGATAGGAGCTACACCGAGATTTTGCTCAATTGCAACAAAAAGTGAGTGGGTTTCATTATTATTTCTTTTCTTTTATATATATTCTTTGCTTTAAACCCGCTAAGATCCTAAGCTAAGCTAAGCTAATTGGCACTAGCGCTTTGCCGCAGGTAGACGGCCGCAGTGGCAAAGAGCACACACGGCTTCTCCTTCATCTTGTAGGATATGATGCATATATATGTATATACACTGGTGAATTTTATATAAGATCTCTCTCCCTCCAGAATGTTTCATTTTAGTGGCAGGAAAACTGATTTGTTGTCAAAAATGTAATGCTAGTTGCACCACCCATGTTACTATGGCAACCGGTAGTAGGAACGCCTATTGGCGACTCCACAGTACAGCGACTGGCGACTTGCAGCGATAAAATCGTTATATGTGTGAACGCACCTTAAGCCGGCACTCAGACCAGGAACGAGAGCCGGCGAGAGGAGGGGAAGACACCCGCTCGTCTCGGCTCGGAGAAAGATTCAGCGAGGGAGACTCTCGCTGAACCTGAGCGAAACACTCGTAATGAATATATATATATATATGTAAAGGAAGACACTAAGGTCCCTAAGTCTGCACCTGAGCCTCAATTAAAATTTCTCTGAAGCTCTGCTACAGCTAAGGCACCAGAGATTTGTGGGATCAGCAAAATAACCTCACAGAGCCATTACCGCTCTGCTACGTGGCACAGAATTATGTCCGCACACCGACTGCCAAAACCCGGGGGTTTAAGTAGTGGCCGCACTGCACCACGCTCCCTCCGATCTTCTAGCACCACTAGATTGGTGCCACCATCTCTCAGGGTACAAGGAAGGCACGCATCAAGACTCTTCTCTGTTTTGGTACCTAGGTGGTGGAATGAACTTCCCCTAGATGTCCGAACAGCCGGGTCACTGGCGGTCTTCAAACGACGTCTAAAGACCTACCTCTTCCTAAAGTACTTAAATTAGCACTTTTCATTTAAAAAAAAAAAAAATGTCTGTGTGTTTTCCTTACCATTTTACCTTCCAACAAAGTTTTTAGACTGATGGTATTCTTAGTCCGTGACCTAGTGAACCAGTATCTTGGATGTATTTGATGATAGAGACTTAAGGTACTTCTGTAAGTCGCTCTGGACAAGGGCGTTTTGTCACAAGATTTTTTTGTCACAAGTAATGCAAAATTGAGCTAAATATAAGAAATCATTCCTTGAATGATGATGAAATGATTATATTTCCTCTTCATTATTTACTTGTCTTAAGCAGGGGTGAACAATACTTACTATTATTTACTTTTTTGCCTTACATTTTCATTTAGACCTTCAAAGCACTCATTACAAATCACAAAAGTATCTTCTTCTCTCATCTAGCCAATGAATGGACGCTATACGTCATTAGAATGGGCTCAGTAGATCATCCAGTCATTTCACTTCAGCCCAGTCAAGTTCATCAACATAGAGAAAAACTATCAAGAAATTGTGCCAATTCATGGAGGATTTTTCTGAAGAACAGTGGGCAGTTTAACTGCTCAGGACAAACAAGGGACTCATGTACAACTATCACAAAACATAAAAACAAACGTCATTGATCATCCAGGTAACAACACACAGTATTAAGAATCAAGCGGATGTCAACTTTTGAACCGGTTCGTTTGTGTAAATTCAGTTATTATTGTGTCTCGTGGACCAGTGATCCGCTGTGACGACCCCCTAATGCGAGCAGCCGAAAGAACAACAACAACTTTCGTAAAATGCTTGTATGACTTGTTATGGTAAGCATGTATTTACTGTGTGATGCTTTAGAAATTACATTAGTAGTTATTCAATAAAAAATGGTGCAAAAAGAACATAAGTATAGAACTATTTCCGCACTATTTGAATATACTTTTTTTTTATTCATTCATCTTCAGTAAGTGTTTCATCATGGTCAGGGTCAGCGTGGATCTGGATTCACACATTTTTCACATCCAGAGTCATTTAGAATAGCCAATTCACCTAGCATCATGTTTTTTGGGAGGTGGGAAGAAACCAGAGAACCCAGAGGCAACCCACATGCACATGGAGAGAATGTGCACAAGAACTAAACACAGACAGTAGCCCAAGCTCAGGATTGAACCAGGGACAGCAACACTACCCACTAAGGTAGTACTTAGCCATGCAATATCATGCAAGACCTTTCAATTTTCTGCTAATACAGATTGTGTGTGTGTGTGTGTCTGTGTGTGTGTGAGTGAGAGAGAGAGAGAGAGAGACAGAGAGAGAGAGAGTATATTTTAAGCCTGGTAAAAACATCAGGAGATTGGTAATGCTTAGCATTAAGAGAAAGTTTCATGACTGCATAATTTCTCAATCAAACAGATGTAAATATTCACGATTGCAAAGAACAATTAATTATACTCTCTTAGAGGCCTTTAGGGAAGCGGAGAAACTGAGCACTTTCTGCCAGACTGTCATGATCTTTGAGATCTGGAGACCTCATTATATTCCCCTACCATTTCTCCAATCTATCTATCCCTGTTCTCTATCTGCAGCCTTAGTTTAAATAAGAGAATTGACATTGATGTGAAGTTTATTGCCCACTTTGCCCAGGAAGGGATTTGTACCATATCATATTGGAGAGAAAGAAAAAAAAATATCACTGTGAGCAATGAGAGGAATCTTCCAAGTGAAAATATGTAAAAGGAATTATATTATGGCTTGTGTTGGCAGGAACGTGGGTTGCTAAAGAGCAGTGCTGGCCCTCAAATCATGGAGGAGAATGGTTTTGTTTTGTCTGCTCGAGTTAAATGTAATCCACCTGGTAGTCTGGATACAGGGTTGGCCTGACCTATGTTGTGATTCATAGCACACCTCCTCAGCTGAACATTCTCTATGCAATATGGTCTTTTAACAATTTGCAACCTACATTGAATAATTTATCTTTGAATTTTACAATATCAGCTTGCCATTTGAGCTTTGTGTT
The DNA here is from genome assembly GCA_023630585.1 of Cranoglanis bouderius. Lineage (NCBI taxonomy): Eukaryota > Metazoa > Chordata > Actinopteri > Siluriformes > Cranoglanididae > Cranoglanis > Cranoglanis bouderius. The sequence continues at coordinate 14,117,301 of CM042571.1, read as the reverse complement.
TTACAATATCCGCTTGCTATGACACTACCTCCACCATGCTTGACTGATGAGCTTCTATGAGCACTGATGAGCATCTCAATGGAGCATGTTTATGAGCAGCTCCATTCGTTCTCCACACTTTGGCCTTTCCATCACTTTGGTAGAGGTTAATCTTGGTTCCAGAACTTTTGTGGCTCATCTCTGTATTTCTTTGCGAATTCAAATCCGGCTTTCTGATTCTTACTGCTGATGAGTGGTTTGTATCTTGTGGTTTGGCCTCTATACTTCTGCACTTGAAGTTTTCTTCGAACGGTGGATTGTGATACCCTTCACCCCTGCCCTGTGGAGGTTGTAGGTGATGTCACTGACTGTTGTTTTTGGGTTCTTCTTCACAGCTCTCACAATGTTTCTGTCATCAGCTGCTGTTGTTCTCCTTGGCCGACCCTGTTCCACGTCTGGTTGTTAGTACACCAGTGGTTTCTTTCTTTTTCAGGACATTCCAAATTGTTGTATTGGCTATGCCCAATGCTTGTGCAATGGCTCTCTTAGATTTTCCCTCTTTTCTCAGCTTCAAAATGGCTTGCTTATCTCCCATAGACAGCTCTCTGGTCTTCATCCTCTGGTTGGTTTATCCTTTTTAACAACAAATGCAGTCTTCACAGGTGAAACCTAGGGCTCAAACCAAGAGTGGGCATTCAGAGCTATAAATTCTTTAAACAATCAGTTTAACAGAGCACACCTGGGCAGCAAGAGACACCTATCAGTCACTCATACCCCGTGTTGTGTTGTTTATACCCATACCTTCTTTTCTGGCCTGAATATACTGTACACAGCAACTGTACCCAACTGAATTAGCAAGCATTACACCAACAAAATATTCTTACCCCATCACGAAAATAAAAGAGATGAAGAAAATCTGAGAATCAACCATATGGTAACAGAATGGATGCTCAAGTTGTCCATCAGAAGCTAATGTGGTTTTGTATAAACATTTTTTCCCCCCTTTTTCATTAACTCTGAATGACAGTAATCAAATTATTGCTACTGATGAGACAGAATGTGTATGATGTAAATATTTTTCTAGATTAATTGCCATTATGATTATCGTGGAAACAGACTTAAGCACACCTAGGAATATAACTAAAGAATAAGTAGTTGAATATTCCAGTCACGTGAACCGCATGAAACTGTTTGCTTGAGTATTGTATAATTGCAGTGTATAAATAGTGAAGAGACTCTCTCTCTCTCTCGCTGGAGGTTTTTTTTTTTTCTAGCTGTACACATATTAATGATACCACAAATGATTTAATGGCTGTGTTTGCACTCTAGGACCTGTCAGTCAAACCGGAGTGAGAGAAAAGGGTCACATTTACACGAAGGACTTTTGCTTCTCAAGTGAATGATTCAGCAGAGAGTGTGATGGCCAAATGAGGGAATTAATCACCTTTTCCTAGACTAATCTAATGACCGGGAGACTTCAGCCTGGTTTCTATGGAGCAGAACCACCAAAATATCTCCGAATTAAATTATCATTGTTATCGTGTGTTTAATGGATACGTCAGGTTGCCAACATTAACGGTTGTTACTTTTTTTCTGGTGACAAAGGAATATTTAACCTGACCTATTTTACTATTGTATTTGTGTGTTATATTGTTAAAAATGAATGCCAGCGATGTGTTTGTACATGTGTGTTAGAAAAGGAGGGACAAATGCATTATATTATCTCCAATTCAGTTCATAAGGGGTACATTTTTAACTTTGAGAGTTAAAAATGAGAGTTCATCCACAATAAACCTAGGAAACCCAACTGCTCAGTGATTATATTAGATTATATATGCTAGAATATATTGGCTAGCTAACTGAATAACTAACTAGGAACCATATACTGATCTTGTAGTTTCATCTAATTACATCTTGGGAGAATAAATGAAAGTGTGGAATATTTATCAGTGGAATACAAGTCACTTTGGATTTATATATATATATATATATATATATAGTGTTTCCTATTATAAGATTACTAGATTACTTAATTTAAGATTATTAAACTTTTTATTAGACATTTTTACTATTCAGGTTTTACATTTTCTTATTTGATTGGCAGCTGCTTCCTTCTAGAAATAAATGAGCAATATTTATTTAGCTTGAAATGAGTAGAAAATGTCTAGAAATAGATTTAATAATCTTATATTTGGTTTTTGTAATCTTCTAATAGGAAATTCTAGACACATTTAACTATATTCAAGATATTTTCACTCGATAAGATGCAGTGTATACAAATCATATATGATAGGGCTTACTTTACAGTTGTTGTTGTTGTTTGTTTGTTTTTTCTTGTTAAAATTCCATGGATCAAATCATGGCATGTAGTTTTGGAGATATTTGGCAAGTGTTTTCAAAGAATGAGAACAATGTGATGTGTTCTGTCTGAAAATCACCTGCAGGCATGTCATGTGTCTGTCTTCCTTCCCTTTCTTCGCTTTGCTGGTTTGTGTGGGGTGTGTGTGTGTGTGTGTGTGTGTGTGTGTGTGTGTGTGTGTGTGTGTGTGTGTGTGTGATCAAAAGCACACCTTTAGTGTGTACTGCTTTCTTTGTGGGGACTAGCCAAATGTCCCAACAAGATCAAAATTGTCCGATTTTCCTATCCTTATGGAGACATTTGGTACCCACGAAGATATAAAAACATTTGCACGCACGCACACACACACACACACACACACACACATATGCACATACACAGAGAGAGAGAGAGAGAGAGAGAGAGAAGCTAAAATGGTTGATAAATTGTAATGGACAACACATCACAGCATGTATTCTCCTATTCAGTTTTATTTTTCCTCACTGTTTTAATATATTGTATGCGTTACAACTTTATAGGTGTAGGTGTTTGGGAAAGCATGTCTGTTTATGAACATAATCCTCATGTGTTACAGTGTGTTACACACCGTGTGCCAGGAGCAGAGCATAATTAGAGGCTGGAAAGGCCAGATCTTTGATGTTAATAAAGGAAATGTTTGAAGACACTGGGCTGTGTCATCAGAGCAGTCTAGTTGCCATGGCTAGTCTGACGTCACAAGGACCAGAGAAAATCGTTCGCTCGCTTACTGTTATTTTGAGCTTGCATTGTTTCTTTGGTAATTGGGTGGCTGCGTCTCTCTGAACTGGAGGATAGGACGGATGGGATTAGTAGGACTGGACAAAACTGCCCAGAAGGAAAGAAAGATCAATGGTCCCAGGTTACAACTGTGAGAGTGCATTTCTTGCTACCAGCCCGAAACCTTCAAAGACGAGTCAGAATCTATTTGCATTTTGAAATTATTTTATTCAACGCTTGTGGTTTGCAGTGGAAACTTTTTCATGCACGCTAAAAATCTGATCATTATCAGTTTAAGGGAGATCAGATGAATTGTGGAAATAGGTTACTCTGATTTTTCTTCTATTTTTCTGAGTACGTAAAACATGCAGTGTTGTATAGTTACATCTTCTTTCCCCCCCTCTTACTCAAGTAGTTATTTCGATCACTGTGTAGGATTTATGGCTACTTTATCCACCTCTGTACACTACTCCACCCTGATTATAGCCCCAGTTCCAACTGAACAAAAACAGCCCCAAAGTATGATGCTGCCACCACCATGCTTCCCAATGGGGATGGTGTTCTTTTGGTGGTGTGCTGTGGGTTTTTTTTGTTTGTTTGGGGTTTTTTTTTGTGCCAAACATATCTTTTGGTATTATGGCCAAAAAGTTCAACTTTGGTCAGACCATAACACATTATTCCATATGGTTTTAGGAGATTGGATTTTTTTTGTTGTTGTTGTTAAAAAAGGCTTCCGTCTGGCAGTCCTACCCCAGAGCCCTGAGATATGAAGAATTCGAGAGATTGTTGTCACATGTAGGGAGCAACCAGTACTTGCTTCAATTCTTTTAATGTTGCTGTAGGCCTCTTGGCAGCCTCCCTGACCAGTTTCTGATCTCCTGATCTTCTCATCAATTCTAGAGGGACGTCCTGTTCTTAGTCGTGTCACTGTCGTGCCATAATTTCTCCATTTGTTGATTATTGTCTTTACAGTGTTCCATGGTATATCCAATGCCTTGGAAATATTTTTGTAACCCTCTCCTGATTGATATTTTTCAACAATGAGATCCCGTACCTGCTCTTTGCGGCCCGTGGCTTTTCCGGTTGGATGTCACCAAGAAGATGTCAGGAAAACCCTGTAAGAACAGCTGTAGATTATTTTGGGGTAATCAGTCAATTTAATTGATAGCATGTGCATAATAATTAGTATTTAATTAGAGTTTGAATGTGATTGGTTGATTCTGAACACTGGCACATTCCCAATGATAAAAAGGGGTGCACACGTATGCAAGCTGGGTATTGGAAGTTCTTCTTCTTACTTACAGATTATTTTGTGCATGTAAACACACTCAATGCTTGCTCCTTTAATGGCTTCGTTTGTGTTTTATTCTAAGAAATTGCGTCCACAAATAAATATAAAATAACTAAGAAAATGCCAGAATTGCCAAATTTATGTCAACTAGCCAATTATTTTTTTTTACCTGTCATGATCTCACCCTCCCATGTTGTACTTCTTTTCTGCAACAGCACATATTATGGCAAATTCACATTGTTATATCTGACCACTTTTCATTTTCCCTAGAATTGTGGATTTTTACTGTTGTACTGTGATCCACGTCTGAGTATTCGTGACTTAAATATCAGTGTGAAATGTATCTGTTTTTTCAGCCAGCCAGCTACTTCTACCAATAATATATCCACGCAAGATCATATAAACGAAATCTAATTACGTCATTATGAAAGAATAACTGTGCTGTGCATATTCATTATTTATATCAAATAAGAGGAGCTGATTGGATATATTTGTTTTTTTTTTAATATACAAAAGCAGTCAACAAACAGTGCGATAACAGTTTGATTCAGTTGACACCTGTATATAAGTTGAATAGCTTTCGTATTTCTACCCTTTTAAATAAGGAACCGTGCATTTCATCAAAAGAAAGGTGTTCGTTTGTCAGCTGTGTGATCAGTGCAGATGAAGGTATAAAGACAGCAGTTTTATAATGCTTCAGTGTCAGTAGGATATGTATTTCATGCTAGCACAAGCATGACTCATGTTCCTAACTGAGGTGTTGCTGTGAGATATTCCTGCAGTGCTGAATTGACAAAGGCACTCTCAGAAGCTTTAAAATTGTCCTATTGTGTTGTGGCAACATGGATGTCCAAAACGACAGACTTGTTTCTCAGAATCTCCAGGGGAGCAGATGAAAAAGAGAATCTATTCTGAGGTCTCTCCACATTCGAGACTCAGACATCAATTAGTCCCAAAATAGCCTGGGCAGTGGAGTTGATTGGTTGAGTGTGAAAGGAAAGAGGCAGATACCTGCGTTTCCTCAGCTGACATGAAACAGAGTTGGGCTCAGGGGTATCTGAGCTAACTGAGATAATTATGGGTTACAGAGACAGTAGCTTGAGCCATGATTCCAGGACAGTGGTGGAAGATGAAAAAAAAACTATTGCTAATTTACCACATGGATAAAACTTTTAATTATTTTAAATAAATAAATAAAAATCTTAGAACAATTATTCAATTCAATTCAATTCAGTTTTATTTGTATTTATTTGTTTATTTGCGGTGCTGGTGAGGAAAAACTCCCTGAGACGACACGAGGAAGAAACCTTGAGAGGAACCGGACTCAAAAGGGAACCCATCCTCATCTGGGTGACACCGGATAGTGCGATTATAAATAAATAAATCCCTTCTATAAATGTACTAATACTACATGGTCAAATAGTGCAGTCGTGTAACCAGGAAAATTCATTACAGTTTTTATATGAAGTCTGTTTTGTTGAACTTCTCCACTGTTCACTGATGGAGACTTGAGTGCAAAACTGATCGTGGCAATTGCAGTCCTAAAGCCATCATAGCATAACTGTTCATATGAATTGAGGTCCAAAGCCATCTTTATGGTTTTTATGTGGTACCATCCTCAGTAATCTCAATGACCTTTAGGCTGCACCGTGTGGAGCGATCCTCAGCAGCAACATGTGACTTCCAATTGATGAGAACCAGAAGTAGGGCATCAGGATGGATCAGGCAGGTCCAGAGAGCAGAAGGGGTCAGGATCACTGGCATCTCAGGAGTATCATGTGTAGCTCAACAGAAAGAGAGAGCGAGAGAGAGAGAGAGAGAGAGAGAGAGAGATTATTAGGTATGCTTATTGTCCCGTAATGGTTAAGGACAGTGTACTTTGGGTGAGATCAAGCAGGGACTCCCGTAAGACTAGCTATGACAGTATAACTAAAAGGGAGAGCCAGAGGGTAACACAGACATGAGGGAGCCCTGGGACATAAGGCAGCCAGCCACTCCACCATCAACAAACCTGGGTGAACGCGTGAAAGTGGAGGGGCGACAGCATCCAAACATCCCAGTTCACCACAACACACTATGCCTGTGAGACCTCTAGATCTGCTCCTTTACCTAAAAAAAAAAAACTATTCACAAAAAGCTTGACTAAACAAATATGTTTTCAGCCTGGACTTAAACACTGAGACTGTGTCTGAGTCCCAAACACTAATTGGAAGGCTGCGGGGCTTTGTAAGAGAAAGCTCTTCCCCCTGCTGTAGCCTTCACTATTCAAGGTACCAACAAATAGACTACACCTTTTGATCGAAGTAGGCGTGGCGGATCATAAAAGACCAAAAGTTTGCTCAGGTACTGTGGCGTGAGACCATTTAGTTGCTTTATAGGTAGTATCCAGCCCCAGTGGTTTCAATATTGCAATTTTTTGTGAACGTTTGCACAATTTCTAAACAAATACGAATGGTTAAAACGGTCGAGTAAATTATTTCTGAGACGACCCAGGAAAAACAGAGTGGATTGGGATGGAGAATGGATGGAATTGGGCTTTAAAAGCAGAATGGAAATGTGAAGCAGCTGTATAAGGTCTGCTCTCGGAGTCATATGAAATACCATTTATTCTTAATCATGGTGGGCCCCGTGCCCTTGCGTTGAATACAAAAAGCAGATTTAGAAAGAAAAACAACACGGCAAATTAGATGATGATCATTTTTCGCTAGGGTTAAGGTAAAGACAGGAACCACAGACAATTTAGAGTCGCATCTCAGGTGGGAGGACTTTCTAGACTGAAAATTTGCTCATCATATTCCTGTCATCATTTTAAACAGCCATGTTGTATTTTATAGACTTGTCTGGGTTGCCAGATATTTTCAGCTCCATTTGGTGGTAAATCCTCCCCCTTACTTCTCTATCAATCCAGGCTGTTTCCATAGCAACATGACTGCTATCAGCTCACCACTGCCCACATCCACAGTAGTACAGCAAGTTTAGAAAAAAATTTTTTGTCAAACCTGAACTGTTGCCAGGCCATTGGCAGCACGCTTTTTCTGACAATTAACAAACTTTCATCTTCTAATCACTGAAGGGCATAACATATAAACAGTAGCATATACACAACATTTTGAAGTCATATATAGGGTCTTGATTTAGACACGTCCAATTTACTGTCCACGCAGACACGTTTACCTTGTTGGAATATCTTTGTTAATAATCCTCTAGCCCAGAGGTATTCAACTAAAATTTGTCAAGGCACAGTTACATAAAGTTGCACACAAGTCAAAGGGAAAGGGAAATCAAAGGGAAAAACCCATACTAAGTTACTTTATCTATTTGTTTAATTCTTGCTAAGTTCCTCACCAATGATTTGTTGACTGTATTATATTTATCTCAATCAAGGTCACTCTCACAGAACGTTTAACCAATTCCACACGCTCTTATTTATAGCCACATAGCTATTATTTTTCATCATACCTGCCCACAGTACTCTAATAAACTTCCCAAAATATAAACAAATTAGTCATTTAAACCAGAATAAAGCAGGTACTGAAGACACTAAACGTGTCCTTTCCCTTTCTGACCTCTCTCTGGCCCGACAAGCTGCCTTCAGCTAAATAATTTACATAAGTGACTGTATGTGATTTGATAAGGTACAGCAGAGGATCTGCTACAGACCTCAAGCTGGTTCATGTTTAAATGAAACTAAGAGCTAAGCTCATCCTCTTTGAAGGAAAAAACACATATTTTTCACATCCACATTGTCCCAAAGTGGATTATTTTAAGACACTGAACCCCAAGTTGCTCCCGATGGCAGGCGAGCTCCTCTAATGCCATTGGTGTGTGAGTGTGTGTGAATGGATGAATGAGAAACAGTGTAAAGCGCTTTGTAGAACCGCTAAGGTTTTTTTTGTTTTGTTTTTTTTTAACTTTTGTGCAACCTAGATCAACAGCACCACAAATAATCTTAAATAAAAATACACAAAACAGTGTGAATTAGTGTCAGGGGCTGATTTCTTTCTAGCCCAGACTGTAGATTCACACAGCCTATTGATGATAGTCATCATAGTTGGTTGATGAAATGCGCCCTTTTTGAATGCACTGGAGAATTAATGATCGAGAAGGCGCACATGAAATTCAATAGTGGGTGTAATAAACATGAACAAGATGGATTACTTTCCAGATCACCGATTTACCAAAATGCCTTTCAAGAAACTAGAAGTCAACAGATTAAGCACACCTTCCAAACAAAAAGGACTCAAAAATACTCCAATCAAGCTACACAAAGAGTCAACACAGATTTTGTGTAGTTTAAATGAGAGAGCTGGCTAATGGCAAGCACAGCGTTTCTGTTTAGATACATAATTGCTGTTCAGAGACATAGAAGGAAACACTTGATTTGGGGAGAGTTAATGATAGGTAGTAGAATTTTAGCTCTCACGTTCAAGATCACTGATTACGAGAGACAAGAAACAAGTTTGCGGACATGGACTAGACATGACTGGGGCAGGAATTAAGGGGAAACAAGGAATTAAGCAAGAGATGTTATTACGTAATTAACTACTTTTAAATACTATTACAAAAAAAACTACTGACAATCACTGTGTATCAGCTGTTAGCTGGGTCTACATGTAACTAATAAAAACAAACTCAACATAAAAGGGTCAAATTAATCTATTATTATTTTTGCAATTACTAATTACAAATGTAAAATAGTCCTGTTCTAATGGCAGATCATTTTTTCTCATTTTAAACATTTATTTCTAGAAAGAACCATGTCTGCCAATAAGATAATACAACTGAATGCAAAGTAAACAAGTAGAGCATTCAAAAACAGGCTAAATAATATGATATTTGAGTTATAATAATGTCATAATAAGAAGTATTTGTTAAATTTGCATTTATATTCGTTGTATTTTCACGTTCAAATCATCGAACCAAAGTTAAAACGAGTAACTATACAATTATATTTTGGGAACCACAGAAAACGAGTTTCAATCTGACCTGGTTGAACCTATGTGAAGAAGAGCAGGGACAGAATTTGGAGATAAGACAGTAACTGTGTCATGTTACTATCACCAGAACTCCCAAATACAGCACAGAGACAGTCTGTTGCAAGCGACAGTCATTTAACAGTCTGTGAGGTGCCTCCAATGCTCTGTTATCTCACGTTACTCAATGTGTTGCTGGGCCTGTGGTCTGCCACCTACAGTACATCAGCCTCTGCTATCAGGATCGACAGAAATTCTTTAAATAAACACATACATGTCTCTATATGAACAATAGGTTTCAACAAACAAACTTGTAAACAAGGCACTTCGATATTATGCAAGTGTGCAAGAATGTGAGGAGGTGCCAATTACAATGTGCCATGAGGTAGTTCTACTACTACTACTACTACTAGTAATAATAATAATAATAATAATAATAATAATAATAATAATAATAATAATAATAAATATAAATATAAATATAAAATGTGAATGAAAAGGGTCCCCCCCCCAAGCCAAAAAAATTCATCAAATTCAATTTTTTAACTATGAAGCTAGTAAGAGGAAAGTAAATGACTGACTTATCTAAATGACTGACTGGTTGCCTTGTATTGCTCAGATGCAGAAGAAAATCCATTGCTTGACAGATAATGATTAGGTAAAAATAAATAAATAAATTATATATATATATAAAAATAAATAGTAATGCCTCCAGCAATACGAGGCCATATATTCGTTTTGAGACATGGCCCATGTAGAATGGTAAATTAGCATAACTCAAGACTCCCTTGCTTCATCTCATATCTGAGACATTGCCATGGCAACAAGTATGTGGCGGGTGGTTCAGTGTTGTTAGGTGAGAGCTCACACTCCAGGCTGTGAGGGTTTCCCAGTTTGTTCCCACTGGTTATGAAAAAAAAAAAAAGAAGGAAAAACAAAAAAGTGTCTACAAACAATGTAGTCTTCTCCATCCATAACCTACATCTACAGAAGAGATAATTGAGCTCACAGCTGACTGACTACCTATATTTACTGAATCTCAGAGATAAGTGCAAATGTACAGTTTAGATTATGTAGAGTTAAATGAGCATGTGTATATAAATATAAAGATATATAAAGACCTATAAATAATCTGCAAGTCCCTGATGCTAAATGGTACATTTATATTGGATGTTATATTGGCTGGCATCTCTCTACTTCTGTTTAATAGAAATGAACCATCCTATATATATATATATATATATATATATATATATATATATATATATATATATATATATATATATATATATATATATATATATATATATATATATATATTTAAACCGACAATATCTAGGAAGTGTCGTTATATTCCACAGCTAATTCCTCTAGAGCAGTGTTTTTCTTGCCATGAAGCATCGACTCAAATGCTTACAGCTAAATAAGTAAATTACTTATAGGATAATATTAAAGATTTTAAGGTGAAAAGTGGATGGGTATGATTCTTAATGTTTCCTTGATGCAAAACAAAACTTTTAAAGATGACCATCAAAAATCACCAAAAAAAAAAACCTTTAAAAAACCTACAGCAGCTTTAATAAAGGAAATGGAATCTGTAAATTAGATTTCCGAGTACAATATTGTCACACCACTGATAGTGTGAAAAAATCGTTGCGTTAAATGCTACTTTCACAGCATTTAAGTTTTTGTTGTTGTTATTGTCGTTGATGTCGCTGCTGCGGTTAAGAAACTATTTACTGCTTGCTAGTTTAATAAATAATTTATCATCTAAATCTGCATCAAAATCTGCAAAAGACATCTGCATCAAATAAAAGCTATGTTTCTGCCTGAGTGCAGAAAAAAATTTAAAAAGATAAACGAATAAAATAAACCATATACATAAGCATGTTCTCTCTGCTGAAATTTAAATAGCTCTGTCAACAACATGTCTCATCGAAGGCAGTGTAGAAAAGCCAAAGCCCCCCCCCCCCCCCCATTGAAAGATCATGCGTCATATCTGACATTTGCACAGCACTTTTTTTTTTGTTATTGAGCCACTTTAATTGTCTATCAAATGATTCCTGTTTTAGCAACTTATTATCCATCTGAATTAGTCTTGGGGAATAAAATTGTGCTTTAGATTTTACACAAGCAGCCATAATCTCCTTCCATAATTACAATATAACAATCATATAATTACTAAGAACATTAACGGTGCACACAGAGGTGGAACTGAACAAGCATTAATATCATTTAGGAAAATGAAACGTTCCCTATGAGCCTTTTTGCCTCTATCTTTGCACAGGTGATTGCTTAAAGACTGCATGGAAAGCCCGTTCCTATATTTAATGTAGAAATGTGAGCAAAGATTGGACAGCAGGTTTTTAATACGCCATTTTGAGCCCACCCGGACACACGGCTTCTCCATATGGTAGTTGGGAGATCTCTCAAAGGTGCTGAACCTTGTAAACAAGCACCAATCACTGAAACAGTAATAAACATGATTGGAATCTCAAACATTGATGCCAGTCAGAGCTGTATAAGTGGTCAGTAAGCAAATCCATAACAATTTTACACTACTAGTATAGCTTGTTATTTTATTTTTGTAATTGGTAAATATCATTAATAAATATGTCATAAATAATATCATAAATAAATAGAGGCATAAATAAATATGTCTCTACCTCTGCTCTGTCAGCTATTATATGCTACATCAAGGCAATATGTTTTAAATGTGACAGCTTATCAAGGTCGGTGGGGAAGGTTTTTTGTGTTAAATTTACTATCCCATGACAAACATTTACATCGTTTGGCAGAATTCCTTATCCAGACATATATATATATGTGTGTGTGTGTGTGTGTGTGTGTGTGTGTGTGTGTGTGTGTGTGTGTGTGTGTGTGTGTGTGTGTGTGTACTTTACAATCATTAAAAACATAGTCTCATGGTAGTAAAAATAGGTTAGTCTAAGAATACAATAAGCCAAACCCCATTAGAGACGATTAAGTAACATGTCACTATAGCAATAAAACTGTACAATTCAGGGCATATTTTCTGAATTTAGTGTTTCGTTAAGTCCTTAGTGAGTCTTCATGTGAAAAAGAGACTCAGTTGCTTAGATAGCCAGGGGAGGATCATCCCACCACCTGGGTGCACCTGGGATGTCTTATTTGTACCTTGCAGGATGGTGGGTCAAGTCAACCCATGCAAAAGGCTTGATGGGAACACGGTGCAAAGCAAGGTTTGATAAGTGGTAGGTGCGGGCTAGTCCACTTTTTAGCTTTGTAGGCAATCAGTGTTCTAAACCGGATGTAGGTAACTACAGGAAGAGAGTGAAAGGAACACAGCTTGGGGAGATTGAAAACAAGTCATGCAGCTGCATTCCGGATCAGTTGCATGCTGGGGAAGACTCGTAGGTAACAAGCTGCAGTAGTCCTATCTTGAGACAACTAGGAAGTGAACAAGCACCAGAATGGCTTCCGTGGAGAGAAATAGCTGGATCCTCCCAATGGTGTAAAAGAGAATCCTATATGACAGATTAGGTTAGCAATATGAGGAGAGAATGATAGTTGGTGTTCCAGATCTACAATAAGGTTGTGTGTGTTGTCAGATGGTGTGATCCAAAAGTTCTCCAGGCAGATGACAAGCTCTTGACATAGGGATGCATCTTCAGGGATATACAGCAGTTCAGGCTTGCTGGGATTTACTGTCAGGTGTAGAGCTGCCATCCATGAAAAGATGTCTGCAAGACTTGTTGAGATCCAGAAACATGAGTGTCTGAGGAGGTAAAGGAGAGGATGAGTTGAGTGCCATCAGTATAGTATTAGTATAAAAAACCATGTGACGATATTACCTCACTAAGAGAGTGGGTACAAAGGGGAAATAGAAGCGGTCTATGCACTAAGCCTTGTGGGACACCAGCGGATTGTCTGCATTGAGTAGATTTCACCTAATAGGACCATCCCAGGTAGGAAGCAAACTACCACCATGTTGGGCCATGAATTACAAGATTTACAAGGAGCGACAGAACAGTCTTGTGATTAACAATGCTGAAGCCTGCTGAGGGGCCATTAAGGATCAGAGCCAATGGTATTTTGGCTGATCTAGTGGCATGAAGTTTCTAGGTAACAGTCACAAGGGCCATTTCTGTCGAGTGTGCCACATTGAGTGCAGAATGTCAAGCTTTTCTATTAATTTTCCTAGGCGGCTGGGTGTGTGATATATAACAAAAACATGAAGATTAATTCGAGAGTTAACAGTAATAGCATGGAATTTAAATTAGGAGACAGAAAGATGAGACAGTTCAAGAGATGTAAAGCAACATTTCTAGGACAAAAGCAAGCCTCTGATTATTCAACTGCTGGCTTCTTGTGGATTGTGAGAGCAGCTGGTGCCATTGAATTCTCTGGAGTGATCCAGGTGTTAGTCAGCACCAGGAAGTGGAGAGAGTGAAGGGAAGCTAAAGCTGAGATGAAGTCAGCATTCTGGGTGGCAGACTGGTAGTTCCAAAGCCCACCTATCACCACTGTTTGGAACTGAGACTGAGGTTTCTGGTAGTACTATATGAGCAAAAGTGTGTGGATGCCTGACCACCACTCCGTGTTTTTTCCACAAGTTGTTGCCACAAAGTTAAAAAATTTCCCTGTGCACAAAGTGAGTTCCATGAAGACATGGTGTGCCAAGTCTGGTGTGGAAGAACTCGAGTGGCCTGCACAGAGCCCTGACTTTAACCCCATTGAACTCCTTTGGGATGATCTAGAACACCAACTGCACCCCAGGCCTCCTCACCCGACATCAGTGCCTGACCTCACTAATGTTCTTGTAGCTGAATGAGCACAAATCCCCAGTGCCACATTATAAAATCTAGTGGAAAGCCTTCCCAGAAGAGTGGAGGTTATTATAACAGCAAAAGGGGACTAAATCTGGAATGGGATGTTCAAAAAGCACATGGGTGTGATGGTCATGTGTCCACAAACATGTAGTGTATATCAGAGTAAGCCCTGCCCACAATTCATACCTTAGGAAAACCTGAAACTTGTGCAAATCTGCTTGAGAATCTTCTCCACAGAGTATCAATGCTCTGCTTTGTGGGTGCCACAAAGGAGGTGTCAGTAGTATGTTTGAATGAGAACTTCATGTTGATCAGTGGTCTAGTTATATATACTGGCAGGTGACCAAGGGAACCCGAACATAAAGTGTCTTAGTAAGGTGTTGGGCAACATCTGCTCTTCTTCCCTTCGTTTATACCCACTCTCTTAGTGAGGCTATAACCAAACATGTTTTTTCATACTAGTGATAGTATATGCTGAAAAACTCAACTCATCCTCTCTTTCCTCCCTCAGACACTCATTTTTCTGCACCAATCTCAGCATGTCTGACAGACTTGTCATGGACGGCGGGCTCATCATGGATGGTAGCTCATCACCTGAAACTAAATCCTGGGAAGACTGAGCTGCTGTTTATCCCTGGAGATCACTCCATCTGAAAACACACACAAACATGGGGTAGTACTGGACAGCCAATTATCCTTCTCTCCTCATATTGCTAACCTAATCTGTCATGTTTCTCGGGTTTCTCCTTTACTACCACAGAAGGATCTGGCTATTTTCACCATGGAGTCCACTCCCTTGTCATCTCAAAGATTGAGCTACTGTGACTTATTCCTGGCAGGTCTTCTCCTGCATGTCATCTAAGCCCTGCAACTGATCCAGAATGCAGCTGCACGACCTGTTTTCTATCTCCCCAAGTTCTCCCATATCACCTCATCGTTGTGCTCTGAAGACACTTATCAAAGCCAGCTCCCCAACATCCCTCAATATCCAAGGAGGAAAACATGCATCAAGACTCTTTTCTCAGGTCTCACCCAGGTGGTTTAATGAACTTCCCATGGCTGTCTTTAAGCAAAGACCAACCTCTTCAATAAAATGAAAGAAAAGTATTGACTTGCACTGTTTTGTTGCTTTACCACTTGTTGTATTAACTCCTCCATAAGTCTGGCTTAGTTTGATAGTATTCTTAGTCTTAGTCTGCTACAGGAAATGCTGTAAATGAAAATATATACAGCTTTTACTGAGCCATTGTGCCATTTTAATCCTGAAACCACTCCCGTCAGGAGAAAAGGAAAAAACAGTGGTTTTCTTATGCTCTAGGAAGCATTTTGCTGGCACAGTTTGGGTCACTTAACATAAACTTAACACTCAACATAAAGTACACTGGATATAATTGAAAGGCTCAGTAAAATGGCACCTTCTCTAGATGTCACCATACGCAGCTGCCTATGTTAACTTATGTCAAAGACAGGTCCTGCTGCTTCACTTGTATTGGATGAAAGCATCTGCTGACTTACTAAATGTAAATATTAAATATAGAGATAATGCTTTATTGCCTGACAGACAAGGTGATTTCATTTCCAGCTTTCTCTGCTTCACTAGTAAACAAGGGCTGATCCTGCCTAATACCCTACAGCCTTGTGTAGTCCAAACTAGCTCCATATGGAAGGTATTATAATATCATACACAAAGCGCACACTAGTCTGGCTCAGAGGAAACTGTATGCATGTGTATATATGTGTGTGTGTGTGTGTGTGTGTGTGTGTGTGTATGTAAGGGAGAGGGAGAGTGCTTTGCATATTGCAGGATGTCCTGCTGTGCCTCTGGCAGAAAGGAGTTCTTTCCCAGACTGTTTTATGTTTGGGGAAAGGGAGGTGGAAACCCCCTTTTGTGTACAAATGGTGAAAATTGTGTTAAATATGTACAACACAGAGACAAATACTCTTCAATGGACATTATTATTAATGCAGACAGTTAATGATTATGCCTAAACCTAACCGTAAACCGTAGTAACCAACTGTGCTCTTTTAGTTTTTTTAAATAAAGGCTGCAGGGAAGTTTTCCTTGTGGGGACATGTGGAAAACATTATTATTATTATTATTATTATTATTATTATTATTATTATTATTATTATTATTATTATCATTATTATTATTATTATTATTATTTTACAAAAAAATGCAGAACTTCAACTGTTACATACTTACATTGTTTGGTCTCCAACAAAATATTAAAACATGCCCCCCCTCCCCCCCCCTACGCACACACGCATTAGAAAGTAGAAAGCAGGTGCTTAACTTCCCAGTGGAGCCTAAGGGCAGGAAGACAGCACGATTCCCTCCTCTCTCTCTCTTAAATAGCACACCGAATAGATTTTATAGCCTATTAGTTTTTATTTTTTGAACATACACTACTTACACAATGCTACAGTTCTCTGAAGGTGTTTTGGTGAAGCAATCTTCTTAATTATTGCACAGGGCTTTTATAATAAACCATTTCCAAGCCATAAAACAGCAATAGGGTGCTTTTAAAATGCTTGCGACAGTACTGACTTTAACAGCAGGAAAAACGTGAGCATACTGCCCTTGATTTTTTTTTTTTTTTTTTTTTTTTTTAACGTACTGCAAAATGGATCAGATTTATTCAAAGCCCCATAATGCATTTTCAACAGGAAACACACCTGCTGTATCAAACACAGTTAAACAAATGCACGTCTAAAACTGCACAATACAAGCTGCTAGATAACTGTTAGAATACAGGATGCAAGTGCAGGTAAAAGTCAGTTTATTAGGAACACAGATAAATCCAAATCGTAAGGCACAGGGCAGTGTGAATAAACAGTCACAAAATTGGCATCTCTTTTGTAAATAAAGTTACATTTTGCTAAAATGTTTTAGTTTCCTCTATGTATGGAGACCTTTGGGACAGCCTGTATATTTCCAGCAATTACTTGTATTGGCATCCCTATAATACATATAAAATTAACCTAGCAATGTCACTGTAGCTGTAACTAGCTTTTGGAGGACCTGAGAATTACTAGCCTCAGGGGGCTAAATTGCTAGCCTGGGGGCATGGTGGCTTAATGGTTAGCAGATTTGCCTCACACCTCCACGGTTGGGGGGTTTGATTCCCACCTCCGTCCCGTGTGCATGGGGTTTCCTTCCCCCAGTCCAAAGACATCGTAGGCTGATTGACATCTCTAAATTGTCTGTAGTATGTGAATGTGTGCGTGAGGGTGTCCCCTACCCTGTGCCCCGAGTTCCACGGGATAGGCTCCAGGCTCCCCGTGACCCCGTGTAGGAGAACTGGTACATATAATGGATGGATGGATTCCCTAGCCAAGACATGCATGAACCATGGGAAATTTTGGTAGGTAGTCGACAACCTGTGATCTTTATGATTTTTAACCCACAACATCATCCTTGCCTAATTTTTGGCCATAGAACCGTGAACCTTGCACCCCATCGAGCTTAAACTGAGAAAGGATAGTGGAAAGCTTCACAATGCAGGCCTGTTTGGTTTGGTTCAAATTAAGCAACTGTGACCAACAAATAGGAGAAATCTGGGGACAGTCTGAGGATTGTTAACTGCTACACTGCTACTTTTGTTATCTTTCTTGCTTAGAAGAGAGATTGCATGTTAGACGGGCCAAGATGGACTACTAGCATCACCTATGAATATGACTGAGAATTATATCTACAATCCAGTCGAATTAGCTCATATTAGCCGGTCACATGTAGGCTGGTGTACACAAAAACTACCCAACAACACTGTACAAATAACCCAAGTAAAATGACACAATATTTTCAACCAAGTGTTTGGGTTTCTTAAAAAAAACCAGCATTTTTAGAGTGTATAATCCTGTATTGCGTGCTGATGTGTGTCACTATTTCACATGAGCATAACCCAAAGGATTACAACACTTACCCAGTTTCAGCTAAAATGACTTTTTTGGCGTTTGTTTCCTTATCAGGTTTTCAGCAGCGAGTCACATAATACATAGGGAAAGAGATACGCTGAGTGATAATTGTCCTCTTGAGGCAAGAGGATAGACTGCATTGATCTGCACACAGTCTAGACTAAATTGCATTTGATTTCCATGCTTTTTTTTTTTAGGAAGATAACTATCACTTATCACTGGAAAGAGAGATGGTTTGTGTGACCTCATGTCCCACGCTGGCTGTGTTGACAATCCCACCGAGTTCAAGTAATTAGGGTGCAGGGGGACAGCTTTCAGGTAAATAGAGAACAGCGCAGTTAGACAATATAAACAGAAATTTACTCGGTGTCTTCTTCATAGGAGGACCAATTAAAGGAAACCAACTAGCTAGCTGAAAATGTGACATGATAGCCTTCAGACGATTCTAGATATTACACCCACTCCTTCATTAGGAAAGAAACACTTCCTAATCAAGGTTACATAATCGGTTCAGATGAGAAGAAATGTTCAGAAAGACAGATGAACTCAAGTGTTCCTCTTCTGCTACTTCTTTTCTTCAGGCACTTGTTTTGAAGTCATCCTTTCTTGGTAGATTTCAGGGGTTTTGATGCACAATTTATTCAGCAGGTGTCAAAATGCTCTTGATCTCTTAATAGAAATGATACCAATCATACCAACCTACACACATGCACACAAAGGGAAGGAGAGCTTTAGAGAATTCAGTAGCTAGAGAATTTCACGTGAGAGAATTCAGTAGCTGCTGTATGTGACAGTTGTGGCGTTCAGGACATTGTTTGATTGAGGCTCTTTGTAGTCTGTCACTCTCTGAGATGTTTAGCAGAAAAACCTGAATCGCTGTGTTAGATCTGCGGAGAGCTGCTGTACAGATATAACTTGAGTTCCTTTCACTACAGAAGAGGAACACATCTGTCTTTCTGAACATTTCTTCTCATCTGAACTGATTATGTAACCTTGATTAGGAAGTGTTTCTTTCCTAATGAAGGAGTGGGTGTAATATCTACAATCTGCTGAAGGCTATCATGTGCTGTGCTCCTGTATTGTTGTCTTTTGCAACACAGTTCTAAAGAAACAGCATTTAGCTAACAAGTGGATGAAACGAAAACAAACTTCTACTTGAC
The DNA here is from genome assembly GCA_023630585.1 of Cranoglanis bouderius. Taxonomy (NCBI): domain Eukaryota; kingdom Metazoa; phylum Chordata; class Actinopteri; order Siluriformes; family Cranoglanididae; genus Cranoglanis; species Cranoglanis bouderius. The sequence goes on along the minus strand of CM042571.1, from coordinate 14,098,075 downwards.
TCGATAAGCTTCAGAGAGATTCGTTGATATAGGCTTATATCAACGACTTATATATTCAGCTCATCACCCAAAGAACGCCATATCCACAGAGAAGCATGGTGGTGGCAGCAGTGGGGCTGCTTCTCATCAGCTGGGACTGGGACTGGGACTGGGGGTCTACTCAAGCTAGAGGGAATCATGGATACCTACAAACACCATTCTATTTTGCCACAAAACTTGCAGGCTTCTGTTAATAAACAGCTGAAGATGGAGAAGAACTCTGATAACGACCCAAAGCACAAATCCAAGTCAACAGAGGAACGCCTTTGGAAGAAAAAACAAGATCAATGTTTTTGGAATGGCGCAGTCAGAGCCCAGACCTACAGTAGATCCACTCACAATTTGATAGATCTGTGGCATTTCTGCAAGGAAGAATGGCATGAAATTTCCAAATCAAGTTGGTAGACTCGTACCAAAAACAGACTGAGTGCTGTATTACAAGAAAAAGGGTGCTTTCATTAGCAAAGTATTATTTAAAGGGTGTGCACACTTGTGCAACTAGGTTATAGCACTTTTTCTATTTGTTGTTCAGTCGAATTTTGTATAATTAAGCCTTGTGTTAGAGGTAGTAGTGCGCAACAGCAGACTCCCACTATATCGTTTAGACACTCAGCCATGATTGTCTCTGGGACAGACCTTAACAGTCTGTGTAATGGTCGATTGGTTCTCTCCCAACCAAAACCTCTCTAGCGATTTAAGGTATTGCACTAAGAGGAACATGTGAACATAGGGTTCATATTTAGAAAGCGCATTAGAGAGCACTAAGCAGATGGGATTTCATTTGTCAATTTCACATTTAAATCTGCATAATAGCAGTTTATCTATCAGTCTTTCTGGGATCCGATTACTTAGGACACAACGGCCATAAGACCAGTGCGATTCTGAATCTGAATGGAGATATTTAGAGATATCTTCAGCCTGCTGAGCCAAAATGTTCATTTTAAATTCGACATAATCCACAAACATCCTTAAAATCGTGTTCATTGACTTCAAGACCTAGCTGGATATGCACAATAGGCTACAACTTGGATGAAGTATCACCAGTATCTCACCTTTAAAAATATCAAATATAGTATACAGATACAAATAATTACATTTAATGAAACAATATTTGAGTATTCTTCTGATTTAATTCATCCATACACCCTTCGTGTTTATTCATTTTTTTATTAAACAAGACAAATGTAAGACAATGATTTAATTCTGGATTTGGCTGTATAATATAAATAAAATTTCAAAAATTAATTTGTTATACAGTGTTAAGGACAGGTTCAACAAAATTAGTTTAGTGCATATTATTGCAGTATGTAACTTCCCATCCATCCATCTTCACTACTGCTTATGCTACACAGGATCCCAGGGAGCCTGGAGCCTCTCCCAGGGGACTCAGGGCACAAGGCCCCCAGGGGACCCATCGCAGGGCTCAAATGCACAAATGTTCACACACTACGGACAGTTTGGAAATGCCAATCAACCTACAACGCGTGTCTTTGGACTGGGGGAGGGAAGCCCTGAAGCTCGGGGAGAACATGCAGGCTTAAGACTTTTGTTTTAATAATTTTTTTGTGCATCTATGGGATAGTAGAGGGGAAACAAGGCTATATCGAAGACCACGCCGACACCATGCACCAAACTGTGGAATGGCATCACCTAGGACCTTTGTGACTTCAAGTTCAAGTTCAAGTTCAGTTTATTTGTATAGCACTTTTAACAATGGACATTGTCCCAAAGCAGCTTTACAGAAGTATATAAATTCAGGACATAGGTTTTAAATTTATGAATTTATCCCCAGTGAGCAGCCAGCGGCGACGGTGGCGAGGAAAAACTCCCTGAGATGATATAAGGAAGAAACCTTGAGAGGAACCAGACTCAAAAGGGAACCCATCCTCATCTGGGTGACACTGGATAGTGCGATTATAAATAAATAAATCTCTTCTATAAATGTACCGGTACCACACGGTCAGATAGCAGTTGTGAGACCATGAAAAATTCATTACAGTTTTTATATGAAGTCTGTTTTGTTGAACTTCACCACTGTAATCTCAATGATCTTTAGGCTGCACCGTGTGGGGCCATCCTCAGCAGCAGCATGTGACTTCAACTGATGAGATCTCCAACCAGAAGTAGGGCATTTCCTTCTCTCATTTTAAAGAGTCAACTTACCTTTTCTCCCATCACTATTCCCTTTCTTCTTCATATTAGTTGTTCATTTTCTCTCTCTCTCTTTTTTTTTTTTTTTTTTGGATACAGTGAGCTTGAGTGTTATATGGTAAAGGCACTATATACTGTAAATGAAGCACTTGAAGCTTGAAGAAAGCACTGGGCATTCCTAACTGCCAGTGGTCAGAGTGAGTGGCATCATTAGTGTTGACAGTGTGGACTGCTGTGCCTGTAGCGGTTTTCTTTTGTGCAGCATAGCCAACCTTCATTTGGAATCATGTCATGCTGCTCAACTGTCAAAGGAAATCAGTCCTGCTCTGGCTAGTTGCTTCAAAGTACTTGGATTGGGTTTACAGAATATACAGACAAATTAATGGAAAAATCTTTTTTTTCTTTTTTCTTTTTTCTTTTTCTTTCAGTCACCACATTTCAGCCAAACTGATCACCTTTAGAGTCATGTGTTAGACAGCGCTCAGCCATCATCGTCATCTCAATAGCAACTGATGGAATATTTTTAAGAGAATAGTATTCATCTCTCCAATACAGTTCCAGAGACTTATGGAATCATTGCCAAGGCACACTGAAGCTGGCCTAATGGCTGATTGTGGCCCAGCACCTTATTAAGACACTTTATGTTGTTGTTTTTCCTTTAATTTGTCCCCTGGGGGAGATGCTGTGAAATTGCCCTCTAGAATGCCTCTACAGTAGATTGAACATGATAAAATGCCCTCTGGGTCCCTTACAGTGGGGAAAATGTGATGCAGTGGCCTCACTGTCTTTCAACTGGAGAAAAGGAAGAAAAAGAAAAAAAAAAAGTAAAGAAATGTCAGCTAGGGGTACAGCTCTTTAAGTCATACGCAAATCTGGAACTCTCAGAGTATACAAAACAGCTAAAGGACAGTGACCAAAAAAAAAAAAAAAAACAGCTTGAGTGCACTGAGTCAAATTTGACATGAATTTGAGAACTGTTGTCCACTTTGCACTTACCTAGCAAACTTCAGGCCATTGAGCTTCACTCTTCCTCTGTCCTTGACAATCATACAATGACATTTACCCTTTAGAAAAATGACCTATGTTCTCTCATAAAAGGGCACAGGACAATTCAAGACTATTTTTTGTTCACCTGTTTACTAAGGAAAACTTGCTTCCAGGTTTAGTCATTCTTTGTTCACAGAGCGAACGAGGACGCCAACACAATTAACTGAGCCTGCTTTTTAAGAAACATCACTTGAAGAATTATGTAAGCTCTACAGGGAAAACCCTTAAGCAACATGACAATCGGGCAGCTGTTAGCCAAACCAAAAGAGGGAAGTCTTCAGGAATTGTTCAGGCAGTTAAGACGGCCATCATTAGAGATGTGAATGTTAATAACCCCACCATCTTCTAACTGTGTTGCACATAGGGTCACAACTGAGTCACAACTGTCCAGCTTTCACTGGGCTGCAATGCATGACTATTAGTTTTCTATTGGAACATCAAATTCAAAAGTTTTTTTTTTCTTTCTTTAATTGCATAATTGACTACAGAGACTAGTTCCAAAGTTTGGCAATGCGATATTATTTATTTGTTTAATGACACACATATGCCTGTGTGACAGTCCAATGTGCCAGCCCATCGCCTTCCCCATCCATTCCTCTGTCTGTCGCTCGGCAAGTCGCCCATTTTGCCACTCTGTATAATTATTCATCTACACAGATGGATATTGCCAGCTCCTTTGGGTGCCTTAGCAACTACTGTCTCATAATAAGGATTTCACACTATCCATCGCCCACTCTTCATGGACAGTAGCACACAGTGGTGAGCACTCATAACACAACTGAAGTTAGAAGATTAGGCCGGTAGCACAGACTCACTCATGAGGAAAGGCTGTATGCTCACCAAATCTACACTTTAAGATACACTATACCATCACACCAACATGTGTTCCTTCACTCAAACTGTTACCACAAAGTTTGAAGCGCACAGTCGTCTAGAATGTCTTTGTATGCTGCACCATTACAGTTTCTCTCCATTGGAACTAAGAGGTCCAAACACAGTTCCGGCATGGCAATGTCCCTGTACACAAAGCGAGCTCCATGAACACACGGTTTCCAAGATTGTAGTGGAAGAACTAGAGTGTCCTGCACAAAGTCTTGACCTCAACCCCACTGATCACTTTTAGGGATGAACTGGAACACCAACTGCATGCCAGACTTCCTCACCAGACATCAATGCCTGACCTCACTAATGCTCTTGTGGATGAATGATCACAAATGTCCACAGCCACGCTCCAAAATCTAATGAAAGCCTTCCCAGAAGAGTGGAGCTTATGATAAAAGCCAAGGGGGAATAAATCTGGAATGGGATGTTCAACAAGGACATATGGGTGTGATGGTCATGTGTTCACAAACATTTGGCCATATAGTGTATTTAATGTACCGTTTCTACCATGGTTTGCTTTTCTATTGACTCATTTATAACCAAACACACAGTAACAGCAGTTATCCTTTGGCAGGAGTCAAACTCAAGGACCAAATCCAGCTCACTGCCTTATTTAATTTAAACTTACGAAATGTATTATTAAAACAGCCTGTAGCATAGTTATTATTAGTATTAGCGTTATTTACTCGAAATCCTAACGATGCACTACCTTCTCAGTTACACAGCAACACTGACACCTAGTGTTCATCAGTTTTTCAAAGTTAACTGTAATTGCAGGGGGAAAAAATGGTTAAAGTTAATGGTGAGGGATGGGAGGCTAAGTACATGTTTGTTCTTAGCAGAGACAAGTCAGTGTGATTTGTTTGTACAGAAGCTGTGGCAGTCATGAAAGAACACAATAAAACAGTGCATATACTGTGTGTGTGTGTGTGTGTGTGTGTGTGTGTGTGTGTGTGTGTGTGTGTGTGTGTGTGTGTGTGTAGTAGCCTTGTATCACTTTAACCCCTTTATTCATAGAAATGTATTCTTTTGATTGAAGAGTCTAGATTATTGGTGTCACCTGTCACAGGCATATGTGTGTCATTAAATAAATAAATAATATCACATTGCCAAACTTTGAAACTAGTCTCTGTAGTCAATTATGCAATTAAAGAAAAAGAAAAAAAACTTTTCACAGTTCTGTGAAGAGTTACTAATAACGAGATACACTACAGCAAGAAATAAATAAATTAATAAATAAATAGATCCGAAGTCGCTTGTCAGATTTTCCTAGCAAGCAATCTTTTTTTTTTTTTTTTTTTTGTAAACAAGCCCAAAAAAAACCACGACCCGTGATATTTCCAAGCGACTTCACAGTGCAGGAGGAAATCTGATTGGTACAGGACCCAATCACCCAATTCAGACCGGTCCAATCAAGAAGTTTTATTTATTTATATTAAGTTCAGCATCTTAGGAAGTGAACGTTTCAACTTGCCTTTATATATTTTTTAATAACTTATGACTTGAAATATATTAAAGCTTGCCAGATGAAGACTAAAAGGAAGAAACAAAGCTAAGTCAACGTGAGGTAAACTAGCCAGTAAGCTAGCATTATTCCTGTGTAAGAGCACGGCTCGGAAAGTAGTTCCGGCTGTAACAGAAAAGACGGTTTTATATCAATGCGCTTGTTTTAATACGTCGTCGTTTCTATAGTAAAAACTCATACACGGAGACTATTACGCACGGCGGAACCTAAAATTTAAATAACTTTTACAATTGCTTTTTTTATTGTGTTATTTAATGAGAGAAAACATATAATCATTAATGTAGAATAGCTCTTTTTAGAAAACATATCTTAATAAAAGTAACAGTCCTAATGATTAATTCTATTTTTTCACAGGTAAATCAGTCTCCGTAGAGACCGTCAAAAATTGCCATCGCCGACTATATTGCAAGTCGTCAAGGCGGGGTATTGGGTAAAGTTTTCAACTAGCAATAATCGCGCCTCGGATAAACCTCATAGGCTACGATACTGCCACTGCGCAAAGCTAAAGAACCGTCTCGCGACACCAGGAGATGAACTCAGATGATCAACAAACCCGCCGACGGTAGACAGCAAATAACCACCTAATCAAATCATAAACAGTAGTGTAGTAAATATCAACCAAACACACATAAACTAGACACGTTGATCACTCAATGAATCGTTAAATCATTAAATAAATAAATAAATAAATACTTCTAGAAATATCCGCAATGCATTATGGGAGACAAGCAATGCGCCGGCAGGAAACAATCAGACGCGAGCGGTTTTTTGAGCGTCGTTTCTGTAACGAATGGATTTAACTGTACAGCGATATTCACCACTAAATCCTGTTAAAGTGATCAGAAATGTTTTCTGACTTATTCAGAAACATAACTACAGCAACTGATGTCAGCTTTGTAGCGCAAACACTTCCTGATAGCCGCTCGTGGCTGCCGACGTCATTACGAAAGCACGCAAAAAACAAATCACGCAGTGCACGTGACACGACAAGAGAGATATTGTGGATGTTTTATGAAATTATGTAGTCGTGTTCAAATCTTTGTAGCAATTATGCGTGTAAATGGGATATTACAAAAATGTTAGCGAGTCAAATCGAAGTGTTTTTATTTTTTTACTTCCGGTGTGGAAAGCGCGATATCGCACCACTAGATGGCAGTGCGTGTCGGGACCCGATTTCACGTCACCTGACCGATTTGACCTGCGCATGCGCACATTTTTAATGCTTCACTTTACACCATGCTTTGATCAAGTATCAATTAACCGGAGTAGAAAACTGCCTTAATGTTTGATAACTGTTTACATCACATTCTAAGCTTTACTACATGTTCTCATGTTAGCATACATTTTATTACATGTACCTCAATCCAAATACCCTTATACCTTCACAAACTAAAACCCAACAAAAAACAAAAAAAGGAGAACAAAGGCTGAATTTTCACAAAGGACACTTTTTTTTTTTTTTTTTTTTTTTTTTTTATTCGCCAAAAAGCATGCACAACACATTCCACAAATCATAAATCCATAGAACATCAAAAAGCCAGAACTCATTCAAAGAAAGCAATAATCCACAAAATTAAAAAGCTATCACTCAAATTTCATGAAAACATCAAAACTCCTAAAGCAAATTCCATGAAAACATCCAAATGTACGTCAGTAATGATACTAATAGGTTGTGGCATTCAAGCCATGATTTATTGGTATCAACTGGCCCAAAGTGTGCCAAGAAAACATTCCCAACACTATTACACTACCTTCACCAGCCTGGACTGTAGACACAAGGCAGGTTGGGTCCATGGATTCATGCCGTTGGCACCAAAATCTGACCCTACCATCTGAATTAGAAGCCGTGCTACCCCATTGAAACTTAATTGCCAAAAATTCTACAGCATGGTTACCCTGATTTATTTCCACCTGTCAGATAAAAAGATTTCATATCGGAGTCCGACAAATCCATTCGTCGATGGAAAGTAACTGGTATACAAGGTCATTAAAATACCCGCTCACTTCCGAGATTCACAAATTACTTTCATCTTATTTTCATACTTGAAAAATCAGTCTCCGTAGAGATCATCAAAAATTGCCATCGCCGACTATATTGCAAGTCGTCAAGGCGGGGTATTGGGTAAAGTTTTCAACTAGCAATAATCGCGCCTCGGATAAACCTCATTTTTTTTTTTTTTTTTATTAAACAAAATACGGCTACAAACAATTAATTTGATTCAATATCCATACATCATCAAAATGCCTTTTTTTTTTTTTCAACAAATTCAAAATCAATCCTGAAAAATAAGAAACAATACAAAACAGTGCCCAGACTTAACCCAAACATCTTCACACAAAATTAACATTTATCCCCAATAACTTTGTCAAATCATAACAAAAGAAAAGCATTTTCACAAATAATAATACCCATCAATACCGAACAAAAAAAACAAAAAAAACCCAAACATTTTCACTACACAATTTTTTTTTTTTTTTTTTTTTTTTTTTTTGGTAGAATGAGTCATTTTGCTCAGATTGCTTGGTCTTTTAATGTGCATACAAAGTATAAAATCCAACACCTTCCCAACAGATGTTCTGTTGTGTCCTACGTGATGTCATAAACAATGGTTTATCTAGTTGGTAAGCTTGCTCTTGCATTACTTCTAGCACGCACAATATAACACAATATTTCAGACAGTTATCCTTTTTTACCAGACATTTTTGTTTTGCCCCTTGTTTAACCCCTTACTAGAGATCAAACCACATTTCCTTCTACAAGACAAATTACTTGCACTACGCACTTTAGTAAGAACAATATACTAATACTGGGTAGGGCCTCCCTTTGCTCTCAAAACAGCCTCAATACTTTGTGGCATGGAATCCACAAGATGTTGGAAAAATTCCTTTGAGATTGTGGTCCATGTCGACATGATTGCATCACGCAGTTCCTGCAGATTATGTGTGTTCAGGTGCACTTTCAAGCGGCGAATCTCCCGTTCTAACACATCCCAAAGGTGTTCTACTGGATTCAGATCCGGTGACTGGGAAGGCCACTGAAGAACATTGAACTTCGTGAAACCAGTTCGAGACGGCTTTTGCTTTGTGACACGGTGCATTACCATGCTGGAAGTAGCCATTAGAAGATGGTAAATTGTGGCCGTGAAGGGATGCACATGGTCAGTAATGATACTAATAGGTTGTGGCATTCAAGCCATGATTTATTGGTATCAACTGGCCCAAAGTGTGCCAAGAAAACATTCCCAACACTATTACACTACCTTCACCAGCCTGGACTGTAGACACAAGGCAGGTTGGGTCCATGGATTCATGCCGTTGGCACCAAAATCTGACCCTACCATCTGAATTAGAAGCCGTGCTACCCCATTGAAACTTAATTGCCAAAAATTCTACAGCATGGTTACCCTGATTTATTTCCACCTGTCAGATAAAAAGATTTCAAATTGGAGTCCGATAAATCCATTCATCGATGGAAAGCAACTGGTATACAAGGTCATTAAAATACCCGATCACTTCCGAGATCCTCAAATCATTTTGATCTTATTTTCATACTTGAAAAATCAGTCTCCGTAGAAACCATCAAAAATTGCCATCGCCGACTATATTGCAAGTCGTCAAGGCGGGGTATTGGGTAAAGTTTTCAACTAGCAATAATCGCGCCTCGGATAAACCTCATAGGCTACGATACTGCCACTGCGCAAAGCTAAAGAACCGTCTCGCGACACCAGGAGATGAACTCAGATGATCAACAAACCCGCCGACGGTAGACAGCAAATAACCACCTAATCAAATCATAAACAGTAGTGTAGTAAATATCAACCAAACACACATAAACTAGACACGTCGATCACTCAATGAATCGTTAAATCATTAAATAAATAAATACTTCTAGAAATATCCGCAATGCATTATGGGAGACAAGCAATGCGCCGGCAGGAACCAATCAGACGCGAGAGGTTTTTTGAGCGTCGTTTCTGTAACGAATGGATTTAACTGTACAGCGATATTCACCACTAAATCCTGTTAAAGTGATCAGAAATGTTTTTTTTTTTTTTTTTTTATTTAACAAAAATGCATACTCAATACAAATACACAATTCAACAACATTCAAAATGTCTTAAAGAAATCATACATAGTACAGAATATCCAACCATGTACCTCAATCCAAAAACCCTTATACCTTCACAAACTAAAACCCAACAAAAAACAAAAAAAGGAGAACAAAGGCTGAATTTTCACAAAGGACACTTTTTTTTTTTTTTTTTTTTTTTTTTTTTTTTCGCCAAAAAGCATGCACAACACATTCCACAAATCATAAATCCATAGAACATCAAAAAGCCAGAACTCATTCAAAGAAAGCAATAATCCACAAAATTAAAAAGCTATCACTCAAATTTCATGAAAACATCAAAACTCCTAAAGCAAATTCCATGAAAACATCCAAATGTACGTCAGTAATGATACTAATAGGTTGTGGCATTCAAGCCATGATTTATTGGTATCAACTGGCCCAAAGTGTGCCAAGAAAACATTCCCAACACTATTACACTACCTTCACCAGCCTGGACTGTAGACACAAGGCAGGTTGGGTCCATGGATTCATGCCGTTGGCACCAAAATCTGACCCTACCATCTGAATTAGAAGCCGTGCTACCCCATTGAAACTTAATTGCCAAAAATTCTACAGCATGGTTACCCTGATTTATTTCCACCTGTCAGATAAAATGATTTCATATCGGAGTCCGACAAATCCATTCATCGATGGAAAGTAACTGGTATACAAGGTCATTAAAATACCCGATCACTTCCGAGTTTCACAAATTACTTTGATCTTATTTTCATACTTGGAAAAATCAGTCTCCGTAGAGAACATCAAAAATTGCCATCGCCGACTATATTGCAAGTCGTCAAGGCGGGGTATTGGGTAAAGTTTTCAACTAGCAATAATCGCGCCTCGGATTAACCTCATAGGCTACGATACTGCCACTGCGCAAAGCTAAAGAACCGTCTCGCGACACCAGGAGATGAACTCAGATGATCAACAAACCCGCCGACGGTAGACAGCAAATAACCACCTAATCAAATCATAAACAGTAGTGTAGTAAATATCAACCAAACACACATAAACTAGACACGTCGATCACTCAATGAATCGTTAAATCATTAAATAAATAAATAAATAAATACTTCTAGAAATATCCGCAATGCATTATGGGAGACAAGCAATGCGCCGGCAGGAAACAATCAGACGCGAGAGGTTTTTTGAGCGTCGTTTCTGTAACGAATGGATTTAACTGTACAGCGATATTCACCACTAAATCCTGTTAAAGTGATCAGAAATGTTTTCTGACTTATTCAGAAACATAACTACAGCAACTGAAGTCAGCTTTGTAGCGCAAACACTTCCTGATAGCCGCTCGTGGCTGCCGACGTCATTACGAAAGCACGCAAAAAACAAAACACACAGTGCACGTGACACGACAAGAGAGATATTTGGGATGTTTTATGAAATTATGTAGTCGTGTTCAAATCTTTGTAGCAATTATGCGTGTAAATGGGATATTACAAAAATGTTAGCGAGTCAAATCGAAGTGTTTTTATTTTTTTACTTCCGGTGTGGAACGCGCGATATCGCACCACTAGATGGCAGTGCGTGTCGGGACCCGATTTCACGTCACCTGACCGATTTGACCTGCGCATGCGCACATTTTTAATGCTTCACTTTACACCATGCTTTGATCAAGTATCAATTAACCGGAGTAGAAAACTGCCTCAATGTTTGATAACTGTTTACATCACATTCTAAGCTTTACTACATGTTCTCATGTTAGCATACATTTTATTACATGTGTCATGTTAGATGTTATGGCATGTACAATTATAATCAGGCCCAGATTAACACAGTGTGGTGCCCTACGGTGATAGTGAGTGACACCCTGATGGTGACGCTCACTTACTGAGATAGGAGCTAAACCGGGATGGTCGTTCACCAACTCAGCAACTTTCCGGTACACTGACACCAAAGAGCGAACCATCAGAGAGATGTTCAGGCTCTGAGAGCGATGAAACATTTCCATGTACAGTGCTAAGTGACAAAGCTCCAAATACTTCTTATGAGGCGATCAAGACGGGAACAACGATTCCCTTAAAGAAAGGGAATTTCCCTAGTCTGTCATCAGCGTAAATGGAGAGTCTTCCTATGGGTATGGTATGGGTAGTGTTGTCACAGGATGAGAATATTTCTCAGTGGCAAAAATCTTCATGTACATTTCACCATTTGTGTATTTATTGTAGCTAAAGGACTGTGCAGGAAGAAGGACGTAAAGCCTCTGTTACCACTCTCAAGCAAAGAAAGAGTTCCATCCGTATCTTCTGAGACTCCGGAGTAGAAGCTTTATTTCAAGACAAGACAAGAACGCTTCATTAAGTTCGTCATCTAACCCTGGAGCACCACACAGATCAGTAAATAAATACACCACAAATCATAGTCTTACACACATTTCTAAAATACATCCACAACTTTCTATTAGCAATAAACATATCCTCAACCATGATAAATTGTCATAGCATGGTTTTGACTAGCAGTAACCACGCTTCGGATAAACTTCATGAGCTACAACACAGGAAAGCTTAGTTTAGCGACACCAGGAGGCAAATTCAAATGATTAACAAACCTGTAGACGCTAACCAGTAAATAAGCACCTAATCAAAGCTTAAACAATAGTGTGATAAATATCAACTGAACACGCACAGACTAGACATGCTGATTACTGGACGACCCATTAAATCGTTTTTAAAAATATTTGTTAAAATATCCACAGTAGATTATGGGAGGCAAGTAAGATGAGGGCAGGAGCCAATCAGAAATGAGAGTTTTGGGAACCTAAAACACTAAATATTTTATTGGTATAAATTAATTTACTTTCTTTAACTCACTATGTACTACCTTTGCACACTTTACCTCACTAGCTCAGGTTATTTACTCTTTCGTGTGGTGTGTGTACTTAATACTTGTTGTTTTTTTTTGCATTGATACCGATATAATGATAAAAGAATTATTATTGATATACAGGTGCATCTCAATAAATTAGAATGTCGTGGAAAAGTTCATTTATTTCAGTAATTCAACTCAAATTGTGAAACTCGTGTATTAAATAAATTCAATGCACACAGACTGAAGTAGTTTAAGTCTTTGGTTCTTTTAATTGTGATGATTTTGGCTCACATTTAACAAAAACCCACCAATTCACTATCTCAACAAATTAGAATACTTCATAAGACCAATAAAAAAACATTTTTAGTGAATTGTTGGCCTTCTGGAAAGTATGTTCATTTACTGTACATGTACTCAATACTTGGTAGGGGCTCCTTTTGCTTTAATTACTGCCTCAATTCGGCGTGGCATGGAGGTGATCAGTTTGTGGCACTGCTGAGGTGGTATGGAAGCCCAGGTTTCTTGGACAGTGGCCTTCAGCTCATCTGCATTTTTGGGTCTCTTGTTTCTCATTTTCCTCTTGACAATACCCCATAGATTCTCTATGGGGTTCAGGTCTGGTGAGTTTGCTGGCCAGTCAAGCACACCAACACCATGGTCATTTAACCAACTTTTGGTGCTTTTGGCAGAGTGGGCAGGTGCCAAATCCTGCTGGAAAATGAAATCAGCATCTTCAAAAAGCTGGTCAGCAGAAGGAAGCATGAAGTGCTCCAAAATTTCTTGGTAAACGGGTGCAGTGACTTTGGTTTTCAAAACACACAATGGACCAACACCAGCAGATGACATTGCACCCCAAATCATCACAGACTGTGGAAACTTAACACTGGACTTCAAGCAACTTGGGCTATGAGCTTCTCCACCCTTCCTCCAGACTCTAGGACCTTGGTTTCCAAATGAAATACAAAATTTGCTCCCATCTGAAAAGAGGATATTGGACCACTGGGCAACAGTCCAGTTCTTCTTCTCCTTAGCCCAGGTAAGACACCTCTGACGTTGTCTGTGGTTCAGGAGTGGCTTAACAAGAGGAATACGACAACTGTAGCCAAATTCCTTGACACGTCTGTGTGTGGTGGCTCTTGATGCCTTGACCCCAGCCTCAGTCCATTCCTTGTGAAGTTCACTCAAATTCTTGAATTGATTTTGTTTGACAATCCTCATAAGGCTGCGGTTCTCTCGGTTGGTTGTGCATCTTTTTCTTCCACAATTTTTCCTTCCACTCAACTTTCTGTTAACATGCTTGGATACAGCACTCTGTGAACAGCCAGCTTCTTTGGCAATGAATGTTTGTGGCTTACCTAGTGAACCAAACTGAGAGACCATTTTGAAGGCTCAGGAAACCTTTGCAGGTGTTTTGAGTTGATTAGCTGATTGGCATGTCACCATATTCTAATTTGTTGAGATAGTGAATTGGTGGGTTTTTGTTAAATATGAGCCAAAATCATCACAATTAAAAGAACCAAAGACTTAAACTACTTCAGTCTGTGTGCATTGAATTTATTTAATATACGAGTTTCACAATTTGAGTTGAATTACTGAAATAAACGAACTTTTCCACGACATTCTAATTTATTGAGATGCACCTGTAATGTAAGAGCGCTTAGGCCTCAGCTATTTCTGGGGAAAATGTAATAGCACAGTGTAGCCACTGGGGGCAGCAGTGTTGCTTCTAATGCAGCTTTGTGTGCAGTGATCTTACTGTCTGGCACAGATACTGTATACATGCTTCTTACTTAGATAACAAGTTGAATATTTCCTGACTTATTTCGAAGCACAATTTATTCAGAAACAGCATCACCAGCCATCACAATAGCAACTGATTTCAGCTTTGTAATGTAGACACTTCCTGATTGGCCGCTTCACTCTCAGGAGGAGTGATAGTTTAAAGGTTTGTATGCATCCCTTTTTCTGGGATATGAGTTTTTATGTTTATTATAGGTAATTAACAACAACAACAACAATAAAAGATTATATTCCATTAAAAACAATTACTCTATTCTATAAAAGGTTATTTTATTCAAATTTTGTTGTTTTGTTTTGTTTAAGAAAACATCCTGGTATTTCTACAAATGTGCAATGGCAGCGGAAACAGATGAAGCATTTGCTCCTTTCTTCTTTCAATAAAGGGGACTGACTCCATATTAATGCTCATGGTTTTGGACCAAGCATATATAGGTGTGATGGTCAGGTGTCCACATACTTTTGGCCATATCGTGGGTGGACACCTGACCATCTTACTTAGAAGAAGAAGCCGAACGGACCAAATGTGGATAAAAAAAACAACAACAACAAACATTTCTTGCTGAATTCATGTGAGCAAGAGTGATAGTAAACACAAGGGTGAATAACAATTTCTCTCACGCACAACTTTGAATGATGGAAATGAGAGAGGAGTCAAAAAGAGCAAAGTCCAAAGCTGGTAGTTTCACTCAAAACAGTAATTGTGTGTTAAAATGCAGGATGAGACTTTCATCTCCAGAGGAGACATTACTGTCATATTAGTGATAATGAACATACATTACAAATGAAAGCAGCCAAAAGCTCCTGCTTGGTGAGTGAAATATATTAAATGGCTGATTTTATAGCCTTACATTACATTTCATTCAAGGGGGTTGAGATTTGTTTCAATGTAGTAATAAAATACAGTATGTAGCAGTTTCATACCTGAATGAGGCCAATCAAGTTTTGCCTGCTTAATTTTGAGTTGTTGATGAATGTCTGTGTGATTTAGTATCATTTATGAGGGAGGGCCCTGAAGGCTCCTTGAAAAGGTCAAATCTGAAAATGCAGAACTCCCCCATCCACCCATCCATTTTCCATACTGCTTATCCTACATCAGCCTACCACATCAGCCTACAACGCATGTCTTTGGACAGGGGGAGGAAACCAGAGTAGCTGGAGGAAACTTCCGAAGCTCAGAGGGAACGTGCAAGCTCCACACACACACACAGAGTGGAGGTAGGATTCAAGCCCCCAACCCTGGAGGTGCGAGGCAAACATGCTAACCACTAAGCCATTGTGCCCCGAAGAACTCCCCCAGAACTCCCCCAGAACTCCTCCAAAATTCCCAAATGGTAATGTGCAATGCTATCCCAGAAATCCTCAAAACAGTGGCCCCATCTCACTGGCATAAGGGTAGAGGTAAAGACGAAGCAGAACTGTTCTAAATGGTGGAGTTGATATATTAACAAACAAACTAACACAGCGCTTATCCCAACAAAATTCTGGCAAACAAATAGCTCTGTTTGGTGGAATGCAATGTTAATTATTTAGCTAGCTTTTTTTTTTTTTTTTTTTTTTTTGGTAGAATGAGTCATTTTGCTCAGATTGCTTGGTCTTTTAATGTGCATACAAAGTATAAAATCCAACACCTTCCCAAAAGATGTTCTGTTGTGGCCTACGTGATGTCATAAACAATGGTTTATCTAGTTGGTAAGCTTGCTCTTGCATTACTTCTAGCACGCACAATATAACACAATATTTCAGACAGTTATCCTTTTTTACCAGACATTTTTGTTTTGCCCCTTGTTTAACCCCTTACTAGAGATCGAACCACATTTCCTTCTACAAGACAAATTACTTGCACTACGCACTTTAGTAAGAACAATATACTAATACTGGGTAGGGCCTCCCTTTGCTCTCAAAACAGCCTCAATACTTTGTGGCATGGAATCCACAAGATGTTGGAAAAATTCCTTTGAGATTGTGGTCCATGTCGACATGATTGCATCACGCAGTTCCTGCAGATTATGTGTGTTCAGGTGCACTTTCAAGCGGCGAATCTCCCGTTCTAACACATCCCAAAGGTGTTCTACTGGATTCAGATCCGGTGACTGGGAAGGCCACTGAAGAACATTGAACTTCGTGAAACCAGTTCGACACGACTTTTGCTTTGTGACACGGTGCATTACCATGCTGGAAGTAGCCATTAGAAGATGGTAAATTGTGGCCGTGAAGGGATGCACATGGTCAGTAATGATACTAATAGGTTGTGGCATTCAAGCCATGATTTATTGGTATCAACTGGCCCAAAGTGTGCCAAGAAAACATTCCCAACACTATTACACTACCTTCACCAGCCTGGACTGTAGACACAAGGCAGGTTGGGTCCATGGATTCATGCCGTTGGCACCAAAATCTGACCCTACCATCTGAATTAGAAGCCGTGCTACCCCATTGAAACTTAATTGCCAAAAATTCTACAGCATGGTTACCCTGATTTATTTCCACCTGTCAGATAAAAAGATTTCATATCGGAGTCCGACAAATCCATTCGTCGATGGAAAGTAACTGGTATACAAGGTCATTAAAATACCCGATCACTTCCGAGATCCTCAAATCATTTTGATCTTATTTTAATACTTGAAAAATCAGTCTCCGTAGAAACCATCAAAAATTGCCATCGCCGACTATATTGCAAGTCGTCAAGGCGGGGTATTGGGTAAAGTTTTCAACTAGCAATAATCGCGCCTCGGATAATCTTTTTTTTTTTATTTAACAAAAATGCATACTCAATACAAATACACAATTCAACAACATTCAAAATGTCTTAAAGAAATCATACATAGTACAGAATATCCAACCATGTACCTCAATCCAAAAACCCTTATACCTTCACAAACTAAAACCCAACAAAAAACAAAAAAAGGAGAACAAAGGCTGAATTTTCACAAAGGACACTTTTTTTTTTTTTTTTTTTTTTTTTTTTTTATTAGCCAAAAAGCATGCACAACACATTCCACAAATCATAAATCCATAGAACATCAAAAAGCCAGAACTCATTCAAAGAAAGCAATAATCCACAAAATTAAAAAGCTATCACTCAAATTTCATGAAAACATCAAAACTCCTAAAGCAAATTCCATGAAAACATCCAAATGTACGTCAGTAATGATACTAATAGGTTGTGGCATTCAAGCCATGATTTATTGGTATCAACTGGCCCAAAGTGTGCCAAGAAAACATTCCCAACACTATTACACTACCTTCACCAGCCTGGACTGTAGACACAAGGCAGGTTGGGTCCATGGATTCATGCCGTTGGCACCAAAATCTGACCCTACCATCTGAATTAGAAGCCGTGCTACCCCATTGAAACTTAATTGCCAAAAATTCTACAGCATGGTTACCCTGATTTATTTCCACCTGTCAGATAAAAAGATTTCATATCGGAGTCCGACAAATCCATTCATCGATGGAAAGTAACTGGTATACAAGGTCATTAAAATACCCGATCACTTCCGAGTTTCACAAATTACTTTGATCTTATTTTCATACTTGGAAAAATCAGTCTCCGTAGAGAACATCAAAAATTGCCATCGCCGACTATATTGCAAGTCGTCAAGGCGGGGTATTGGGTAAAGTTTTCAACTAGCAATAATCGCGCCTCGGATAAACCTCATAGGCTACGATACTGCCACTGCGCAAAGCTAAAGCACCGTCTCGCGACACCAGGAGATGAACTCTGATGATCAACAAACCCGCCGACGGTAGACAGCAAATAACCACCTAATCAAATCATAAACAGTAGTGTAGTAAATATCAACCAAACACACATAAACTAGACACGTCGATCACTCAATGAATCGTTAAATCATTAAATAAATAAATAAATAAATACTTCTAGAAATATCCGCAATGCATTATGGGAGACAAGCAATGCGCCGGCAGGAACCAATCAGACGCGAGAGGTTTTTTGAGCGTCGTTTCTGTAACGAATGGATTTAACTGTACAGCGATATTCACCACTAAATCCTGTTAAAGTGATCAGAAATGTTTTCTGACTTATTCAGAAACATAACTACAGCAACTGAAGTCAGCTTTGTAGCGCAAACACTTCCTGATAGCCGCTCGTGGCTGCCGACGTCATTACGAAAGCACGCAAAAAACAAAACACACAGTGCACGTGACACGACAAGAGAGATATTTGGGATGTTTTATGAAATTATGTAGTCGTGTTCAAATCTTTGTAGCAATTATGCGTGTAAATGGGATATTACAAAAATGTTAGCGAGTCAAATCGAAGTGTTTTTATTTTTTTACTTCCGGTGTGGAAAGCGCGATATCGCACCACTAGATGGCAGTGCGTGTCGGGACCCGATTTCACGTCACCTGACCGATTTGACCTGCGCATGCGCACATTTTTAATGCTTCACTTTACACCATGCTTTGATCAAGTATCAATTAACCGGAGTAGAAATCTGCCTTAATGTTTGATAACTGTTTACATCACATTCTAAGCTTTACTACATGTTCTCATGTTAGCATACATTTTATTACATTTTATTTTTATTTAACAAAAATGCATACTCAATACAAATACACAATTCAACAACATTCAAAATGTCTTAAAGAAATCATACATAGTACAGAATATCCAACCATGTACCTCAATCCAAATACCCTTATACCTTCACAAACTAAAACCCAACAAAAAAACAAAAAAAGGAGAACAAAGGCTGAATTTTCACAAAGGACACTTTTTTTTTTTTTTTTTTTTTTTTTTTTTTTATTAGCCAAAAAGCATGCACAACACATTCCACAAATCATAAATCCATAGAACATCAAAAAGCCAGAACTCATTCAAAGAAAGCAATAATCCACAAAATTAAAAAGCTATCACTCAAATTTCATGAAAACATCAAAACTCCTAAAGCAAATTCCATGAAAACATCCAAATGTACGTCAGTAATGATACTAATAGGTTGTGGCATTCAAGCCATGATTTATTGGTATCAACTGGCCCAAAGTGTGCCAAGAAAACATTCCCAACACTATTACACTACCTTCACCAGCCTGGACTGTAGACGCAAGGCAGGTTGGGTCCATGGATTCATGCCGTTGGCACCAAAATCTGACCCTACCATCTGAATTAGAAGCCGTGCTACCCCATTGAAACTTAATTGCCAAAAATTCTACAGCATGGTTACCCTGATTTATTTCCACCTGTCAGATAAAAAGATTTCATATCGGAGTCCGACAAATCCATTCGTCGATGGAAAGTAACTGGTATACAAGGTCATTAAAATACCCGATCACTTCCGAGATCCTCAAATCATTTTGATCTTATTTTAATACTTGAAAAACCAGTCTCCGTAGAGATCATCAAAAATTGCCATTGCCGACTATATTGCAAGTCGTCAAGGCGGGGTATTGGGTAAAGTTTTCAACTAGCAATAATCGCACCTCGGATAAACCTCATAGGCTACGATACTGCCACTGCGCAAAGCTAAAGAACCGAAACGCGACACCAGGAGATGAACTCAGATGATCAACAAACCCGCCGACGGTAGACAGCAAATAACCACAGTAGTTATATCATATACTTTATGTCAAAAATTGATTTATGACCCCCTGATGTTTGTATAATTTATGGACTCGTGAAGGTCCCATGAACATGTGTAATTTATGGCTGTACATTTATGTTTATTTTTTCCTGTCCTCTGTCTGTCTGTGAGGAGTTGCATTTCCCATGTGTGCGTGTGTGTGTGTGTGTGTGTGTGTGTGTGTGTGTGTGTGTGTGTGTGTGTGTGTGTGTTAATGAGTTTTACAACCGGTGTGTGTTGTGGTCAGAGAAAACCGCTGTTAAAAACCCCCAACGCGGTCTGTATGTCGTAGGTTTATGTGCGAGCCGTACGTGTGTGTTGAAACAGGGCTTGTTAAATAGGATACTTAAATACTTATTGTTATAACGCAGAAGACGTACTGCAAAAAAAAATCTCACACGATGTCTGCCCCACAAACACCTAAAACCGGCACGAGTTCGGCGTGTGCCTCAACACCTAGAATGGGCATTGAACTGAGTGAGAACATAACTTATGCGCCACGGAAAAAACAAAGCGTTAGTTTAACAAACCTTCGTCATAATGATGTGAATAGTGTAAAGACGTTATTGTTTCGTACGGAGCAGGATGTTACCATGTCCGAAGATCGGTTCTTAAGCCCGCCCCCGCATCACAACAACGATTAAAAACGCCTGCGGATCGACACGCTCACAACACATGTCCACAATGTCTCAAGAATCTACAACTGCCTGTTGTTACAGCAATACGCCTGAGACCGCTCCGGCGGAACCTAACGACAACGCGACGTCGCTGGAAGCATCCCCACAGATTTACGACAACACCTGGCTGGATAAGTTTTGCATGAATTTGGGTTATCATAATATGTCGTTTCTTTCAACGCCTTATGGTAACGCCGGAACCACAGCCGGGGCAGCGGCCTATGGCGGGTTCGACGACACAGACGGCTGCACTCGCTCTGACGGCTTCAAAATCATAAAAGCAATAGTTGTGGTGCTTCTCGAACATTTAGTAAACAGAAAGCAGAAGGAGTTGTGTCTGGGGTGTGAAGTGGATCATCCGAGCCAACTTAGACATTCCTGTCTGTTCGAGCCTGACGCCTATTTTTTCGACGGCAACTTTGAGGAACTGTCACGGGATCTGATTAAACCGGGGCTTAAACATATCATAGCCCAAGCATTGAGCAGATGTGGTTTTAGGCGACATCCCGAGAGAATTCAAGGTACTGTTGATGGTATTTTACACGAATTGCGGGAGGAAATTTACATCGTGGAGAAGCTTCGTGAAGTCCGCGAGAAAATTGTGGACGGCATCAATGAGGAAGTTGTATACGACGCTGTGGATTGTTGGAAATCAACCCCACATACAACGCGTGTGTGATACTGAAAAATGGGGAACACGTGGTGCATACCAAGTCTGACAAAATATCTATTTGAACGACGTATTAGATGTGTGATTATCAACTTGTTGTATAAGATCATTAATGATGATGTTGATGTACCTATTGTTGTTGTAAACGATCGTATCGTTGACCCAAAACGTTTAACAAAACTCAAGAGACAAATATGTGATGTGAGAGGTATGTCGAATGTATGGCCAGATATGATGCATATGGGTATTAATGTGGGCGAGTCAGTTTGTACAACTGTCAGAAAAATACTAGACCTGATGACTGAATGTGGCAGCAGTATTAGAATTGCTGACATAATGTGCATGTGTGCTTATGTGACTGATTTATGCATAATATTATCAAGAAAAGAAGAGAACGATGTTTGTGAAATCGTCGAAACATTTGTTGATTACATTGTCGAGAAAAATTGTGTAGTATGTATAAAATTTCTACAGCACCTCGATGCTATATGATGTTGATTTCTTTCATCGAAAATAAAATCTCAAACAATTAAAACACATGTGTTATTCTTTTGTGGAGTCTGAACCGTCAACATGACTGAAGAAATGAAAAAAATTTATTACAACCCTTCTAATCCGGGGTCTTTAGGAGGTAAAAAACGTTTAAAAGATGCTGTTTTAAAGGAAACGGGTATTCGCCTAAACGATAAACAGGTTTCGGACTGGCTGGCCGGAGAGGACGCGTACACGCTACACAGAAATCCTCGTTTGAATTTCAAAAGGAATCGTGTTTTTGTCTATGGCATCGATATACAGTTCCAGGCCGATCTAGTTGACATGTCTGCATACGCTGCGGAAAATGACAATAAACGTTTTCTGTTGACGTGTATAGATGTGTTTAGTAAATATGCATGGACGCGTTTATTAAAAAATAAATCAGGAATCGAGGTAACTAAAGCTTTCGAATCTATACTGAAGGAAGGTCGGGTGCCACGCAAATTACAGACAGACAACGGAAAGGAGTTTTTTAATAAACATTTTCAAAGCATGACAAAAAAGTACAATATCATACATTTTGCACCTGCCACAGAATTAAAAGCCTGTGTCATTGAGCGGTTTAATAGAACCTTAAAAGGTAGGATGTGGAGATATTTAACAGCAACAAATTCCAAACGTTACGTAGATGTACTTCAAGATATCACAGATGGGTACAATGTGAGTTTTCACCGTAGCATTAAAATGAGACCGGTTGATGTGAACAGAGAGAACGAGTCTGTGGTGTTTCATAATCTGTATGGTGCTAGCGGAGCTCACTGTGCCAACCCCGTTTTTAAATATAAAATTGGTGATGTTGTTAGAATTTCTAAAGCAAGAGGGGTATTCACAAAAGGGTATGAGGAAAACTATACGCATGAATTTTTCACCATAACGGAACGTGTGCCTCGAGACCCTCCGGTGTACAGACTATGTGATTATGATGGCGACGTCATCGATGGAGTATTTTATGAGGAGGAATTACAAAAAATAATTGTGAACAAAAACAAGGCGTTTAAAGTGGAAAAAATTTTAGACAAAAAGAAACAAGGTCGAAAAACAATGGTGTTGGTTCGATGGCTCGGATGGCCTGCAAAATTTGCGTAGTGGATCGACCAGAAAGACTTGGTCGATGTGCAGATACCATAAAAATAAAAGCCCAACAAGTGGGCGTTATCACGGTCTTTTAATAACGGTGATACACAAGACGGCTCCGGGTTGATGGCTATGGCTCGCAATAGATCAACTAGACCACCAGGGATTCGGAGGAGTGGTCAGGTACGAAAGAAAACAAAACACAATGTTAAGAATGCGTCAGTTGTAAAGAGAAGACGCGTGGTGACAACAAAAAGCGCTACATCAAAAAAAAAAAAAAAAAGACCAAAGACCCACGTTAAAACAATATTCTAGATCATGGCCTTACTACACAGCATGTCAGAAGAGTGTTTAAAAACCGAACTGGATCTGTTCACAGTGCCGATGACTCAAACAGCTATTGAAAAAAACACTTATATAGAAGTACCACCGTTATCAGCCATATCGGACACATCACCGCTGGAATTTTTTATAGCGGGGACTGGAGAGGATTATGTAGATCTAAACAACACACTAGTATTTTTGCGTCTCAAAATCACTAACGCTGACGGCACGGATATTGCGGACGGAGCACCCGTGGGGCTTATTAATTATCCAGGCGCGACTATATTTTCACAAGTGGATGTGTCGTTAGGAGACCGTCTTATATCGCAGAGTTCTAGTACATAGTACTGTGGGAGTGTTAATGTTAACGTGTTGGTATCACGGTCCACCTGTCTTGCGATTGTTAAAAAACGTTGTAATGTATTTGTATACAACTTAGCCTTTTCATAATCGTCCAAATCAGATCTGTGCAAAATACTTCTTATGGTCGCATCCAAATCATTCTCCACAACTCGTTGAATAGTCTCGCGCGGGGGTCACTCGTTAGTTTATTTATTTGATGCTGGGGTACTAAAAACATCTTCTCTGCATACTCCATCCCCACCATATTATCTAGATGTGACCAGATTGCTGATAAACGGTATTGCCACACTTAATAACGGTAGTAGAAAACCCCCCTGCTGGTTTATCAGACGTCTTTTTCTCTTAACAGCTATTTTCTTGTCAGCCACAAGCTTCAGAGCACTTTTATTCCTTCTCAGTTTGCGGTATTGTGACACCGTGAGTGGAATATTCCCGTGGAGAACGTTAAGAGCCACTTCACACAAAGTCGCAATGAGTTCATCTGCTGCAGACTGTAAAATGACACGTCTCTGTTTGGGTGTAGCGTTTAATAATATTTTTAAAAGAGGTATGTTTCTACAAAGTCTATCCGACATTTTTTTATTTTTTACAATCCAACACTTTTTCCCCTCAACTATCTTCTTTTCTGTGTGTATACAACAGGATACGTTGAGAGTAAATCTGTTCTGAGCCGATAGTGTTCGGGTGTATTTGTTTTATAATCAATCATTAGGTACCCGAAAGGTTTGTTGGTCGCGTCTTGATAACACTCCATAAAAAATTTTGTGTTACCCGGGTACATTTGTCTTCCTAGTACACTCACTTGGTTGACGTCTCTAGGGTTTTTAAACAACATCAGATAATTTGTGTTTAAGCTTATAGTCCTGCTGGATTTACCCTGACAAAATAAATTCTGCACGATATAAATAGCACTAAGGTTTCTATGGTGAACATACTGTGTGAACACCTTTTCCACCTCGTTGCTCCCGCTGGCCTCTTTCATCAAATCATCCATTATTAACAAAGTAGTTTTGTTGATTGGGAACATTTCATCATCGTTTAGAGTCTGTGGTAGTCCTTCAATAAATTTTATTTTGCATATTTTCAATAATTCATCATACAACGGCTGCCAACAATCATAAATATATACAATGTTTTCAATTTTTTTAGAAATCATCTGTACAGCATTTTGCAACAACATTTTTACAAAATATGACTTTCCTGAGTTTGAAGGCCCACTTATCACACATGAAAATGGGTGTTGTAATCTGAAATCAAAACCACCAGTGTCTCGAACACCCCTGTGTTCAAAAAACATGTCAGAACCCATAGGGAATTGTTGTGAAATCAGGGAGGAGCACACGTTTGTTGTACACTACCTTAAACTTTTTGACGACTGTCCTATTGTGAAGTGTGAAGCGTTTTTTATCTCTCGCTATACTATCGGTGTGTGCCAGTATATGACGACCGTTATCACCCGCCACGACATAGTTATCAACAAGTCCGATCAGTGTGTCTAACCTAATGGCTTTTGAGTTTACAGCATTGAGCGTGATACCTTTGACCTTCATACAAACAGACCCCTTAGCAGTACGGTAGCCGTATGTTTTCGGACCCCCTGAACAAAACTCTACAATATGGTCGCCATCCCCAATTTCGTCAGTTAGATTACCGAGGTAAGGCCCCAATGGGGGGTCCCAGTCGCCATCTCTAGATGTAAAGATAACGCTGTCTGTGTCACTGTACAACAACCTATCACCCAACTTGTCCATTAGATCATACAGTTCTAGACGCGCATGCGCTGTTGTAAACGCACCAAGGAAGATGTTAATGTCGCGGGTCTGCCCACATTTACCATCAGTGTAACACCATTGTATTAGAGCAACAGTGTCTGACACGAACGAGAAGTGTTTAACGTCATGTCCACCACCAAAAATGTGTTGGGCGAACTGCTCAGGATCTGAAAGCAACTCTGTACACGGTAAATTTTCACGCATAGAGAATCGACCCCAAAGCGAGTTCAACAGAAGTTTATTAATAGACCTACGTGCGGGGTTAAGGATTATCTTGTCGTGATTCAGTTTAATGCCCTCTTTTTCAAAATAATCGGCTATGTATGCCTCTTTGTCTGCGTCTGTCACAACACTCACGGGGAATCCGCTGGCCTCTTGTTTGTACTGTAAAAACGTTTTAACATAATCACAAAACAAGGTTTCCGAACGCTGTGGAAAATGCCACACCTCATCCACTTTCGTAACAACATACCCCTTCTCCACAGCTTTTAACAACTCAATACTGACCCAACAACCTGAAATGGATCTTTCCTCATCATCATGTCTACATGGGGGTGTCTGATTCTGCTGGTCGGCACAGGTACGACAGAGCGGAAACATAAGCTTACCACCGGTCCTATAAGGAAGGACGGGGTGAAGCAGTTTTCTCGGCGGCAGCACCGTGGCTTTGACAAATCCATAATAATTTTCAAGAGGTTCAAAATCCTTAAAAATTATTTGGGGATGACCTATGGGGTAACATTTCTTGGCCTGACAATATGGATACAGACTTGTGAAGTCGACATAGCGTATTTTCTCACCGATGTCAACTTTATGATATAATTTGTACGCATTAGTACGCCCACCAAATAATGCTTCACGCGGTTTCAGTCTCTCAGGATGCGTATATGTAGCCATAAATGCCATTACATCAACATCAGTCTGTTTAGCATTGTTCCAATCACACTCCCACATCACCTCCACATCCAACCCATAAGTGTGTGTTAAAATTTCCACCTTATCGTCAAACTGTCTTCTGAGTGTACCGTAAGACACTTTTGATAAGGGATTTGTATGATTGGGGTTATAAAGACATTCATGCCCGTGAAACATACAACCGTTGAATTCGAATGCTTTTTTTACACCGTCTTTTTCATAATAACCATCGAGATGATATTTACCAATCATCATCTCACCACGGTTTAACGCGTGTTGAATATCTAGACCACGTGATGTTTTGACATACTCAAGCCATTCAATGGATATGTTTGAGTATGTCTTGTTCTGGTGTGTGTAAGCATTGTTATGTGTTAGGGCTAATGTGTCTTTTGGCAGAAAGTGTGTTTTATACACGGCCATACAGCATGCCGCCAAGGTAGTGTATCTAAACGGATCGAGTTTGGTGCATTGAATGAATTCATAGCGATATTTTAAGCAAGCCTCACGTAAAAGTATGACGTCATTCCTACCATACATACTAAGTTCTTCTTTAAAATCAAACACCTTGCCCGATACTGTTGCGTACCACTCGTCAAACAGCGCCCTCTCTTTGTCAGACATTGTCTCATAGCCGTAGAAGTGTTTGTCCGGGTATGGCCCTATGTAATCCTCATTTTCTTTTCTGTTGAAAATGTGTGGAAAATAACCTTTCTCTGCACAGTTTAGATTTAACGCAGCAGGTGTCATTGCCAGACGCATGGGTATGAATGAATAGCTGTCGATAAAGCGCTGGTTGAATGTGTCGTCACACATTAGAATTACCCTACAGCCTTGCATTGTGATTTTAAGCGTGTGTCCCGCGTTTGTGAAATATTCCAAAAGTATAAAGTTATCAAAACCAGAAGCATTGTGGGCTATCCATGTGAAATTCCGATAACGTGGTCGTCTAAACTTTTTAACGAGTCTTTCTACGCAATCTGGACCAGCGGCTGTGAACTCTTCCCCTTTAAACGTTATTGCGCATACAAAATTAGCTTTGTGTTTACCATTCACACACTGTGTTTCAAAATCATAGAATATGTACTTGTCACTAGGTGGTTCGATCTTTGTGGGTTGTATAAAACATTGATGCACACCACCATTAACCGTTTCAGCACGGCAGTGTACACACACAGCACCAACACATGTGTGTTTTTTTGAGTTTGTGGCACTGACATGGTAACGCCTATGACATTTTTGACAGTATTTCGTGACATCGCATTGCGCATGTTCTTGTCCTGATGCCGGTCGTTTATGGGCGTAGTAACAATAGTCAGATTTGCAGTACCGTGAACATTCGATGCAACGTCTTGTTTTGACGGGCTGTTTATAACAATCAGGATCATTGCAGACATCGCATACATATTTGCAACGATGATCTCTACGACTAGTAAAACCTTGATAACAGTAGTCGCACACATATGGAGTACCTATGAATGCATTCAGCTTCTTAATCATAAAATAGTGCCCATCGTGCAGGTACAAGAACACTGTGTTGTGATGACGTGCATCAGTGGTCATAAACTTTTCCAGCATGCCTGTGTTTGATCTGTGGAAGACCACTATTTTTATGTTTAACATGTGCTCAAAACACGTGATATCATTAAACCTTATCTTATACTGTTCCGAATACCCGACAGCCTTCTGCAACGATACAGCTATGGTTTGCAGTTCTGTGAATGATTTTTGGGGGTTTAGAAAATGTGCCAGACAGATTGCAAAACACAGATTGTTAGATTTGTTTACGGGGCAGAACAGATTCATCCTATTCCTACTGATTACCTCGTTATGGGCGAGATCACGCACTTTTCGATAACCACCACCTTGTTTACTCCGTGCTACAGTTACTTTTAGATCTAAACTATCGTCAACCCGCACATCTGTGTTACTCTGCATAATCTTCTCGAGCTGATTTATGAATATGTCCGCACAATAGTCGTTGCTAGGTGACAAGACTGCATTAACATCAGAGTTTAGACTAGGACCGCTCAACGTTATGTTAATTAACCCGCCATCCCCTGCCAACAGTCTGGAAAATGATACTATTTCCGCCATTATATCGTGTAGAAATATAGTGTATGCGGCCATGTCTACATCAGGTAGCACCCTTAGATTTATACGTCGATGTATCTCCACACTATTGAATCTAGGTCTCGCAACAATCGTGTATTCACCTATATCACCACCCTCTCTTACAAGTTTGTCGATAGTGTCGCTTGTTAACACTATATTTTGTTGTGTATCATGTGAATGATGCGATAAATCATCCACACACACCCCACCCTGTTGTGAATTTAAAATGTCAGATGAGTCTAATGCCGAATCTGACTGTTGTTCTGTCCGGACAACCGACATTGATCTCACCATATTTAATAAATTCACCAACGTGTCGTTTGTAGATGTAGGTCTATTCATATCCTCTAGTGTCTGAATTAAATAACACAATGTTTCGGTGTTGGTTCTCTGATCGCCTAGGTCGTCTTGTCTAAATCTAGATACTCGTCCGTGATCACAACATTCCTCATCCCGACAACGTTTTGCCATTTTAAAAAAGAAATTTATTTAAACAACAACCTTGATAACTGTAAACATAAAACAAAAACACTACCAAATAACGACTATCACAAACACACTACCACTAACAACTAACACTAATCACATGTTTTATAATGATTGGGGTATATAAGGATTTTTTTCTTTTTTTTCCAACTCACCCGAGTTTGTGTTTGAGCAAGTGTACAATCTCTTTTAACAAATCAGTCGTTAGTTTTTGATCCTCTGCTATTCGTTGGGTTTGGCGGCCGTACAATGTCTGTTTTGCTAAAATGTGGTTAAAATATATCCCGTATTGTTGTTGTGTAGCGATTAAATCCCGAGCACAACATTCCTGCTTCTTTTCAAGAATATCCAAACGAACGGTTAAATCCCGAGCATAGCATTCCTGCTTCTTTTCAAGAATATCCAAACGATCGGTTAAATCCCGAGCATAACATTCCTGCTTCTTTTCAAGAATATCCAGACGATCCTCAATGGGCTTGAGACAGATCCGTATCGTGTCGATTAAATGTTGATTAACGTTTTCCGTTTCCCGACTGTATGCCTCCTGGTTTGATGGTAGAGGTTGTGTGTCGACATCCGTGATTTGCGTTTCTACCTCCTCGTACGCACGTACCGGGGTAAATTCGACCGCATCCCATGATTCTAGCAGTTTGTCATCCCAGCTAATACCATCACACGTATTGTCGTCGGAAGACTTATCCACGAACACCTCTGTGGTAAAAAGAACACTTTGGTTATCGTATTAATTAGGTAAAAGCTAAAACAACTTTTTTTTTTTTTTTTTTTTTTTAACAACATAACATATATGGCACCTACCATCTGACACGCCGCTCGATTGTCTCGCGCGTTTTCGGAAGGGGTTTGTCGATGGGTTTTCTGAATTATCTACACGACCAACAGACTCCGTGTGGATCTGCGCTATTGTAATCTCTTTACACTCATCTGGTTTAAAAACGCTACGGATGATAGGCTGTGGTGTCTGATTAGCGCATCCAGATACGCCGGTCTTGTTTACAAGACTTGATAAACCTGCTGATGAAAACAGTCATATGACATAAGTACAATTTTAACATTTTTCAACAATCATGTAAACATTTTTCAACAAACATGTAAACATTACAATACCACATACAGAGTGGGGGGATATTCACACTCTCTCGCTGTGTCACGCGCTCTGAGACCGGTCTATCATACGGCTTCGATCCTACGGTCAGCCAAATAACAGACGCTTTAATACTATACATAACATCATACATTATAATTACCACATGGGTATGTGTACAACATTTATACGCACCGCTCGCTTGGTTCAGGTAACAAATCTCATCAACAATAGCTTCAATTTCGTTCACATCACCTGGATCGTTAGAGAACCTGTTTAAGCATTTTACATCAGAACAACGTCTCATAATTCTTAACAACAATAATAAAAACATAATAATAAACATACTCACTGTTATGATAGACGGCCATCTTCTCTGGAAATAGTCTTACAAACCAAACTAACAAAAACTTTGACTCGTCCACGGCTTTTATTTAAACATCAGTTTTTCAGAACACACACACACACACACACACACACACACACACACGCACACACACAGACAGAGGACAGGCAAACGTTATAAACCACACATGTTCACGCTTCATTCACGAGAGTTCGTAATTACGCTTCTAGGGTCTTTAGGAGTTCACGGGGCGGTCATTGTAACAGATAATTGCACTAAAAAAATCACAGATAAGTATACAAACCATAGGTCTTTAACTATTTGTTTTTTTTTTTTTTTTTAAACACTAACTCCAGGTCACACACGAGCACACGCACAGGGCGGTAGGGGGTAGGTGGCCTGAAAAAGTGTGAAATCCTTGGGATTACCCCCATTAGCACACACCCACACTGACACAAAAGACGACACCACTCATTTCAACACGTATTCTTGGTGAAATACACATCGTCCTTCTATGGGTTTGGGAAACTCAAGGATCAACCACCGTGTGGGTATTACGGATCCTCTTCTATGTTTTATCCACAACTATTTATTTAATCAATAGCTTTTTCAACACACACATAGCGGGGGTGTAAAAACCATTAACACACACACACACACACACACACACACACACACACACACACACACACACGCACACATGGGAAATGCAACTCCTCACAGACAGACAGAGGACAGGAAAAAATAAACATAAATGTACAGCCATAAATTACACATGTTCATGGGACCTTCACGAGTCCATAAATTATACAAACGTCAGGGGGTCATAAATCAATTTTTGACATAAAGTATATGATATAACTACTAACCACCTAATCAAATCATAAACAGTAGTGTAGTAAATATCAACCAAACACACATAAACTAGACACGTTGATCACTCAATGAATCGTTAAATCATTAAATAAATAAATAAATAAATAAATAAATACTTCTAGAAATATCCGCAATGCATTATGGGAGATAAGCAATGCGCCGGCAGGAACCAATCAGACGCGAGAGGTTTTTTGAGCGTCGTTTCTGTAACGAATGGATTTAACTGTACAGCGATATTCACCACTAAATCCTGTTAAAGTGATCAGAAATGTTTTTTTTTTTTATTTTCATTTAACAAAAATGCATACTCAATACAAATACACAATTCAACAACATTCAAAATGTCTTAAAGAAATCATACATAGTACAGAATATCCAACCATGTACCTCAATCCAAAAACCCTTATACCTTCACAAACTAAAACCCAACAAAAAACAAAAAAAGGAGAACAAAGGCTGAATTTTCACAAAGGACACTTTTTTTTTTTTTTTTTTTTTTTTTTTTTTTATTAGCCAAAAAGCATGCACAACACATTCCACAAATCATAAATCCATAGAACATCAAAAAGCCAGAACTCATTCAAAGAAAGCAATAATCCACAAAATTAAAAAGCTATCACTCAAATTTCATGAAAACATCAAAACTCCTAAAGCAAATTCCATGAAAACATCCAAATGTACGTCAGTAATGATACTAATAGGTTGTGGCATTCAAGCCATGATTTATTGGTATCAACTGGCCCAAAGTGTGCCAAGAAAACATTCCCAACACTATTACACTACCTTCACCAGCCTGGACTGTAGACACAAGGCAGGTTGGGTCCATGGATTCATGCCGTTGGCACCAAAATCTGACCCTACCATCTGAATTAGAAGCCGTGCTACCCCATTGAAACTTAATTGCCAAAAATTCTACAGCATGGTTACCCTGATTTATTTCCACCTGTCAGATAAAAAGATTTCATATCGGAGTCCGACAAATCCATTCGTCGATGGAAAGTAACTGGTATACAAGGTCATTAAAATACCCGATCACTTCCGAGATCCTCAAATCATTTTGATCTTATTTTAATACTTGAAAAACCAGTCTCCGTAGAGATCATCAAAAATTGCCATTGCCGACTATATTGCAAGTCGTCAAGGCGGGGTATTGGGTAAAGTTTTCAACTAGCAATAATCGCACCTCGGATAAACCTCATAGGCTACGATACTGCCACTGCGCAAAGCTAAAGAACCGAAACGCGACACCAGGAGATGAACTCAGATGATCAACAAACCCGCCGACGGTAGACAGCAAATAACCACAGTAGTTATATCATATACTTTATGTCAAAAATTGATTTATGACCCCCTGATGTTTGTATAATTTATGGACTCGTGAAGGTCCCATGAACATGTGTAATTTATGGCTGTACATTTATGTTTATTTTTTCCTGTCCTCTGTCTGTCTGTGAGGAGTTGCATTTCCCATGTGTGCGTGTGTGTGTGTGTGTGTGTGTGTGTGTGTGTGTGTGTGTGTTAATGAGTTTTACAACCGGTGTGTGTTGTGGTCAGAGAAAACCGCTGTTAAAAACCCCCAACGCGGTCTGTATGTCGTAGGTTTATGTGCGAGCCGTACGTGTGTGTTGAAACAGGGCTTGTTAAATAGGATACTTAAATACTTATTGTTATAACGCAGAAGACGTACTGCAAAAAAAAATCTCACACGATGTCTGCCCCACAAACACCTAAAACCGGCACGAGTTCGGCGTGTGCCTCAACACCTAGAATGGGCATTGAACTGAGTGAGAACATAACTTATGCGCCACGGAAAAAACAAAGCGTTAGTTTAACAAACCTTCGTCATAATGATGTGAATAGTGTAAAGACGTTATTGTTTCGTACGGAGCAGGATGTTACCATGTCCGAAGATCGGTTCTTAAGCCCGCCCCCGCATCACAACAACGATTAAAAACGCCTGCGGATCGACACGCTCACAACACATGTCCACAATGTCTCAAGAATCTACAACTGCCTGTTGTTACAGCAATACGCCTGAGACCGCTCCGGCGGAACCTAACGACAACGCGACGTCGCTGGAAGCATCCCCACAGATTTACGACAACACCTGGCTGGATAAGTTTTGCATGAATTTGGGTTATCATAATATGTCGTTTCTTTCAACGCCTTATGGTAACGCCGGAACCACAGCCGGGGCAGCGGCCTATGGCGGGTTCGACGACACAGACGGCTGCACTCGCTCTGACGGCTTCAAAATCATAAAAGCAATAGTTGTGGTGCTTCTCGAACATTTAGTAAACAGAAAGCAGAAGGAGTTGTGTCTGGGGTGTGAAGTGGATCATCCGAGCCAACTTAGACATTCCTGTCTGTTCGAGCCTGACGCCTATTTTTTCGACGGCAACTTTGAGGAACTGTCACGGGATCTGATTAAACCGGGGCTTAAACATATCATAGCCCAAGCATTGAGCAGATGTGGTTTTAGGCGACATCCCGAGAGAATTCAAGGTACTGTTGATGGTATTTTACACGAATTGCGGGAGGAAATTTACATCGTGGAGAAGCTTCGTGAAGTCCGCGAGAAAATTGTGGACGGCATCAATGAGGAAGTTGTATACGACGCTGTGGATTGTTGGAAATCAACCCCACATACAACGCGTGTGTGATACTGAAAAATGGGGAACACGTGGTGCATACCAAGTCTGACAAAATATCTATTTGAACGACGTATTAGATGTGTGATTATCAACTTGTTGTATAAGATCATTAATGATGATGTTGATGTACCTATTGTTGTTGTAAACGATCGTATCGTTGACCCAAAACGTTTAACAAAACTCAAGAGACAAATATGTGATGTGAGAGGTATGTCGAATGTATGGCCAGATATGATGCATATGGGTATTAATGTGGGCGAGTCAGTTTGTACAACTGTCAGAAAAATACTAGACCTGATGACTGAATGTGGCAGCAGTATTAGAATTGCTGACATAATGTGCATGTGTGCTTATGTGACTGATTTATGCATAATATTATCAAGAAAAGAAGAGAACGATGTTTGTGAAATCGTCGAAACATTTGTTGATTACATTGTCGAGAAAAATTGTGTAGTATGTATAAAATTTCTACAGCACCTCGATGCTATATGATGTTGATTTCTTTCATCGAAAATAAAATCTCAAACAATTAAAACACATGTGTTATTCTTTTGTGGAGTCTGAACCGTCAACATGACTGAAGAAATGAAAAAAATTTATTACAACCCTTCTAATCCGGGGTCTTTAGGAGGTAAAAAACGTTTAAAAGATGCTGTTTTAAAGGAAACGGGTATTCGCCTAAACGATAAACAGGTTTCGGACTGGCTGGCCGGAGAGGACGCGTACACGCTACACAGAAATCCTCGTTTGAATTTCAAAAGGAATCGTGTTTTTGTCTATGGCATCGATATACAGTTCCAGGCCGATCTAGTTGACATGTCTGCATACGCTGCGGAAAATGACAATAAACGTTTTCTGTTGACGTGTATAGATGTGTTTAGTAAATATGCATGGACGCGTTTATTAAAAAATAAATCAGGAATCGAGGTAACTAAAGCTTTCGAATCTATACTGAAGGAAGGTCGGGTGCCACGCAAATTACAGACAGACAACGGAAAGGAGTTTTTTAATAAACATTTTCAAAGCATGACAAAAAAGTACAATATCATACATTTTGCACCTGCCACAGAATTAAAAGCCTGTGTCATTGAGCGGTTTAATAGAACCTTAAAAGGTAGGATGTGGAGATATTTAACAGCAACAAATTCCAAACGTTACGTAGATGTACTTCAAGATATCACAGATGGGTACAATGTGAGTTTTCACCGTAGCATTAAAATGAGACCGGTTGATGTGAACAGAGAGAACGAGTCTGTGGTGTTTCATAATCTGTATGGTGCTAGCGGAGCTCACTGTGCCAACCCCGTTTTTAAATATAAAATTGGTGATGTTGTTAGAATTTCTAAAGCAAGAGGGGTATTCACAAAAGGGTATGAGGAAAACTATACGCATGAATTTTTCACCATAACGGAACGTGTGCCTCGAGACCCTCCGGTGTACAGACTATGTGATTATGATGGCGATGTCATCGATGGAGTATTTTATGAGGAGGAATTACAAAAAATAATTGTGAACAAAAACAAGGCGTTTAAAGTGGAAAAAATTTTAGACAAAAAGAAACAAGGTCGAAAAACAATGGTGTTGGTTCGATGGCTCGGATGGCCTGCAAAATTTGCGTCGTGGATCGACCAGAAAGACTTGGTCGATGTGCAGATACCATAAAAATAAAAGCCCAACAAGTGTCCGACCCACACTCGTAAAAAACAGCCATGGCAGAGGGTGGTTTTTATGTAACGTTGCCATGCAACGCATCATTATCTGTTTATCCGGAAAACCGCATATCTAATTACACAACCAGATTGGCGAAAGGTATAAATTTAAAAGGAGAATGGCAAGTGGGGTTAATCGAATTTGAATACCCCGTGTCGTGGTACACGTTTAATGAGACAGATGCTACGTTCATTTTCAGCTATGATGAAACAAAGCCATCAGTTATTAAGAATCATGTTGACCCCAAAGAACTTTTCATCACCGGCGATCGGAGAACATCAAACATACCTTACACGTTAAAGGCGGGTTATTATGAGGACATTCCTTTCCTGATCGGAGGGATCAACGCAAACCTACCATCGGGGACGAGTCTCGGTTATGACCATATTAAAAACAAAGTGTTTCTGAAAGCCCCTCCGAAGACGTCATTGACATTTTATGGAAAACTAGCTAATATTTTAGGTTTAAAACCAGGTATTGCTATAGAAACTAGTAATCAAAATCATGAAAAACACATAGTAGGGTATACGTCTGTGACGTATGCCCCATATCAGGCGGATATAAACGGGGGGTTCTACACCATGTATATATACACAGATATTATAGAATATCAATCAGTTGGCGACCACCACGTACCACTACTACGTTGTGTGCATATAGACGGTGATATTAATAAGAATATTACTGTCAGATACGATAGACCGCATTACGTGTCAGTTAACAAATCGTCCATCACAGAAATAACTATACAGGTGAAAGACGACCAAAATCAAGACGTGCCTTTCAGTTACGGGAAGGTGTGTGTCAAACTACACTTTAGACCTGTGAAACAGTTTGTTTAATGATGGTGTATCTCAATAACATGAACAACATAGACCCCATGCGTTATGTAGCCTATTACCAGAATCAAGCCGGTAATGGACTCCCGGGGTATGCCGGTGGGGGGGTAATGTATGGCGCAGGTCTGGGTGGAATGTTTAGGGGGCTCTTTAGAATGGCCATACCATTGCTAAAACGGGGGTTTAGCATAGCCAAACCCCATCTTAAATCAGCTGCAAAAAACATACTAAGCGACGTTGTTACCAATACGTTATCACGGTCTTTTAATAACGGTGATACACAAGACGGCTCCGGGTTGATGGCTATGGCTCGCAATAGATCAACTAGACCACCAGGGATTCGGAGGAGTGGTCAGGTACGAAAGAAAACAAAACACAATGTTAAGAATGCGTCAGTTGTAAAGAGAAGACGCGTGGTGACAACAAAAAGCGCTACATCAAAAAAAAAAAAAAAAAAGACCAAAGACCCACGTTAAAACAATATTCTAGATCATGGCCTTACTACACAGCATGTCAGAAGAGTGTTTAAAAACCGAACTGGATCTGTTCACAGTGCCGATGACTCAAACAGCTATTGAAAAAAACACTTATAAGAAGTACCACCGTTATCAGCCATATCGGACACATCACCGCTGGAATTTTTTATAGCGGGGACTGGAGAGGATTATGTAGATCTAAACAACACACTAGTATTTTTGCGTCTCAAAATCACTAACGCTGACGGCACGGATATTGCGGACGGAGCACCCGTGGGGCTTATTAATTATCCAGGCGCGACTATATTTTCACAAGTGGATGTGTCGTTAGGAGACCGTCTTATATCGCAGAGTTCTAGTACATACCCTTATCGATGCATAATAGAGTGTCTCACCAATTATGGTAGAGACGCACTTGAAACACTTTTCTCAGCGGCATTGTTTTACAAAGACACGGCGGGACATATGGATGTATCAGACCCCGCAGGTGGTAATCACGGGCTCACAAAAAGAGCTGCTTTTACCAATGCGAGCAATGTCGTGGAACTTCTAGCCCCTATACACAGCGACATATTCTTTCAAGAAAAACTTATGCTTAACGGCGTGGACATTAAAATCCGTATGACAAGGGGTAAAGACGAATTCTGCTTGATGAGGAGCAACGCTGCACAATATAAGCTAAATATTCTATCAGCGTCACTATTTGTAAAAAAAGTGTCTGTATCACCGGCTGTAAGATTGGGGCATGCAAAGACGTTGTTAATGACAACCGCTAAATATCCTATAGATCGCGTGTGTCTGAAAAATTTTTCAATTCCTGCTGGATCACGCGTCTGTAATCAAGAAAATTTATTCTTAGGAACCATGCCAAAATCGGTGGTTCTAGCGATGGTTGATAATGATGCATTTACAGGAGCTTATAATAAAAATCCATTTGCTTTTAAAAACTATGATCTGGAATTTTTGGCTATTTATCTGGATGGCCAGCAACACCCCGCGAAGCCTCTGCAACCAGAATATGAAAGGGGGTCTGCAGTACGTGAATTTTATCAGTTAGCGCTGGCTTCTGGAAAACATCTTAAAAATCAACCTCTTTCAATAGATAGAGAAGATTTTCTACAGGGGTACACATTGTACGCATTCAATCTCACGCCAGACGAGGAGTGTGGCCAACACATTTCACTCATCAAGTCTGGAAACATCAGACTAGAAGCCCGTTTTAGACAGCCGCTACCCAGAACGATTAATTTGATTGTTTATGCCATATTCGACAGCATAATCGAGGTGTCAAATCGTCGACAGATCCTGGTTGACTACTATTAATATGTAAAATAAAAATTAAAAAAAATGGACACACTAGAACTTACGGCCGTCATGGACAAGATCTCATACAACACATATTTTCTCGGGGTGCTCCCGTGTGACTATCTTCCAAAAGAACCATTAAAAAAATTACCCGCCATGGTAGTGATAAACACGCATCCGTCAGGACTCCCAGGCGAACATTGGTTGTGTATATATATAAACGAAGATGGGGTGGGTTGTTTTTTCGACAGCTTTGGTAATAAACCAGATTACCCACGTTTTCCGTCACTTATTAAAAACTTTCTAAACACCAATTCTAGTGTTGTACAATATTCATCAGTGCAAGTCCAAGATTTTTCATCAGATACATGCGGGCAGCATTGTGTGTTCTTTCTTTACCATATGTCAAAGGGATATAATTATGATTATGTGATGAGTCTGTATACCGATGATTTTATTAAAAATGACAAAAAGGTAACTGTTTTTGTGAAAAAACTAAAACAAAACCGTTGTAATGAAAATGTTTCCAATTGTATACACTGTGTTCAGACATGTGATGTGTTTATGTATCATGCTTAACATTCTCAAATAAACAACAACTAAAGAATAGAACACCCTTTTTTGTTGTTGTTGACTTTTTTATTATCATTATTAATATTACACATACAACACAATCAGTATAATAACAAGTCCAAAATAGGAAACAGAACATACAAAATCTCTGAGATTAATATTTCAACCATTGACTCGCGTCGAGAGGCGGCGAGCTGAATAATGCAGGCTCGTCTGAATAATTTGTGTGTGATGCTGCCGCTTTCTGTCCTTTTTTACTCTTCTTAGATGTGCTGGTTATAATAGGTGTCGTATTGTTTTTGAAAGAGTTAATAACTTGTCTGACATAACGATTCGGCACCGTCGAGTATGGTATATTTAAAATAGAAAAAGCCTGCAGAAACTCATTCCAGCCAATAGGTCTCAGCGCGTCAGAAACCTTTTGTGGAGCAGTGACACCTTTGACTAAATCGAGCATGTGCGACCCGTGGATTGTTCTGCCTTTAAACACAAACTCCCCCGACTCAGCCCAAGATGCAACGTCTTTAGATTTAGAAATTTTATCTAAAATGTAACGAGCGTTTTTTACACTCCTCTGTGGTACATTCTTCAAAACATCGAGCACAACACCGTCTGAAATATCGTGAACCCCCACACCCGTCGCAGAGGACTGTTCTTCTTTTTCAATACCGTCAGGCTGTGGGAGTGTTAATGTTAACGTGTTGGTATCACGGTCCACCTGTCTTGCGATTGTTAAAAAACGTTGTAATGTATTTGTATACAACTTAGCCTTTTCATAATCGTCCAAATCAGATCTGTGCAAAATACTTCTTATGGTCGCATCCAAATCATTCTCCACAACTCGTTGAATAGTCTCGCGCGGGGGTCACTCGTTAGTTTATTTATTTGATGCTGGGGTACTAAAAACATCTTCTCTGCATACTCCATCCCCACCATATTATCTAGATGTGACCAGATTGCTGATAAACGGTATTGCCACACTTAATAACGGTAGTAGAAAACCCCCCTGCTGGTTTATCAGACGTCTTTTTCTCTTAACAGCTATTTTCTTGTCAGCCACAAGCTTCAGAGCACTTTTATTCCTTCTCAGTTTGCGGTATTGTGACACCGTGAGTGGAATATTCCCGTGGAGAACGTTAAGAGCCACTTCACACAAAGTCGCAATGAGTTCATCTGCTGCAGACTGTAAAATGACACGTCTCTGTTTGGGTGTAGCGTTTAATAATATTTTTAAAAGAGGTATGTTTCTACAAAGTCTATCCGACATTTTTTTATTTTTTACAATCCAACACTTTTTCCCCTCAACTATCTTCTTTTCTGTGTGTATACAACAGGATACGTTGAGAGTAAATCTGTTCTGAGCCGATAGTGTTCGGGTGTATTTGTTTTATAATCAATCATTAGGTACCCGAAAGGTTTGTTGGTCGCGTCTTGATAACACTCCATAAAAAATTTTGTGTTACCCGGGTACATTTGTCTTCCTAGTACACTCACTTGGTTGACGTCTCTAGGGTTTTTAAACAACATCAGATAATTTGTGTTTAAGCTTATAGTCCTGCTGGATTTACCCTGACAAAATAAATTCTGCACGATATAAATAGCACTAAGGTTTCTATGGTGAACATACTGTGTGAACACCTTTTCCACCTCGTTGCTCCCGCTGGCCTCTTTCATCAAATCATCCATTATTAACAAAGTAGTTTTGTTGATTGGGAACATTTCATCATCGTTTAGAGTCTGTGGTAGTCCTTCAATAAATTTTATTTTGCATATTTTCAATAATTCATCATACAACGGCTGCCAACAATCATAAATATATACAATGTTTTCAATTTTTTTAGAAATCATCTGTACAGCATTTTGCAACAACATTTTTACAAAATATGACTTTCCTGAGTTTGAAGGCCCACTTATCACACATGAAAATGGGTGTTGTAATCTGAAATCAAAACCACCAGTGTCTCGAACACCCCTGTGTTCAAAAAACATGTCAGAACCCATAGGGAATTGTTGTGAAATCAGGGAGGAGCACACGTTTGTTGTACACTACCTTAAACTTTTTGACGACTGTCCTATTGTGAAGTGTGAAGCGTTTTTTATCTCTCGCTATACTATCGGTGTGTGCCAGTATATGACGACCGTTATCACCCGCCACGACATAGTTATCAACAAGTCCGATCAGTGTGTCTAACCTAATGGCTTTTGAGTTTACAGCATTGAGCGTGATACCTTTGACCTTCATACAAACAGACCCCTTAGCAGTACGGTAGCCGTATGTTTTCGGACCCCCTGAACAAAACTCTACAATATGGTCGCCATCCCCAATTTCGTCAGTTAGATTACCGAGGTAAGGCCCCAATGGGGGGTCCCAGTCGCCATCTCTAGATGTAAAGATAACGCTGTCTGTGTCACTGTACAACAACCTATCACCCAACTTGTCCATTAGATCATACAGTTCTAGACGCGCATGCGCTGTTGTAAACGCACCAAGGAAGATGTTAATGTCGCGGGTCTGCCCACATTTACCATCAGTGTAACACCATTGTATTAGAGCAACAGTGTCTGACACGAACGAGAAGTGTTTAACGTCATGTCCACCACCAAAAATGTGTTGGGCGAACTGCTCAGGATCTGAAAGCAACTCTGTACACGGTAAATTTTCACGCATAGAGAATCGACCCCAAAGCGAGTTCAACAGAAGTTTATTAATAGACCTACGTGCGGGGTTAAGGATTATCTTGTCGTGATTCAGTTTAATGCCCTCTTTTTCAAAATAATCGGCTATGTATGCCTCTTTGTCTGCGTCTGTCACAACACTCACGGGGAATCCGCTGGCCTCTTGTTTGTACTGTAAAAACGTTTTAACATAATCACAAAACAAGGTTTCCGAACGCTGTGGAAAATGCCACACCTCATCCACTTTCGTAACAACATACCCCTTCTCCACAGCTTTTAACAACTCAATACTGACCCAACAACCTGAAATGGATCTTTCCTCATCATCATGTCTACATGGGGGTGTCTGATTCTGCTGGTCGGCACAGGTACGACAGAGCGGAAACATAAGCTTACCACCGGTCCTATAAGGAAGGACGGGGTGAAGCAGTTTTCTCGGCGGCAGCACCGTGGCTTTGACAAATCCATAATAATTTTCAAGAGGTTCAAAATCCTTAAAAATTATTTGGGGATGACCTATGGGGTAACATTTCTTGGCCTGACAATATGGATACAGACTTGTGAAGTCGACATAGCGTATTTTCTCACCGATGTCAACTTTATGATATAATTTGTACGCATTAGTACGCCCACCAAATAATGCTTCACGCGGTTTCAGTCTCTCAGGATGCGTATATGTAGCCATAAATGCCATTACATCAACATCAGTCTGTTTAGCATTGTTCCAATCACACTCCCACATCACCTCCACATCCAACCCATAAGTGTGTGTTAAAATTTCCACCTTATCGTCAAACTGTCTTCTGAGTGTACCGTAAGACACTTTTGATAAGGGATTTGTATGATTGGGGTTATAAAGACATTCATGCCCGTGAAACATACAACCGTTGAATTCGAATGCTTTTTTTACACCGTCTTTTTCATAATAACCATCGAGATGATATTTACCAATCATCATCTCACCACGGTTTAACGCGTGTTGAATATCTAGACCACGTGATGTTTTGACATACTCAAGCCATTCAATGGATATGTTTGAGTATGTCTTGTTCTGGTGTGTGTAAGCATTGTTATGTGTTAGGGCTAATGTGTCTTTTGGCAGAAAGTGTGTTTTATACACGGCCATACAGCATGCCGCCAAGGTAGTGTATCTAAACGGATCGAGTTTGGTGCATTGAATGAATTCATAGCGATATTTTAAGCAAGCCTCACGTAAAAGTATGACGTCATTCCTACCATACATACTAAGTTCTTCTTTAAAATCAAACACCTTGCCCGATACTGTTGCGTACCACTCGTCAAACAGCGCCCTCTCTTTGTCAGACATTGTCTCATAGCCGTAGAAGTGTTTGTCCGGGTATGGCCCTATGTAATCCTCATTTTCTTTTCTGTTGAAAATGTGTGGAAAATAACCTTTCTCTGCACAGTTTAGATTTAACGCAGCAGGTGTCATTGCCAGACGCATGGGTATGAATGAATAGCTGTCGATAAAGCGCTGGTTGAATGTGTCGTCACACATTAGAATTACCCTACAGCCTTGCATTGTGATTTTAAGCGTGTGTCCCGCGTTTGTGAAATATTCCAAAAGTATAAAGTTATCAAAACCAGAAGCATTGTGGGCTATCCATGTGAAATTCCGATAACGTGGTCGTCTAAACTTTTTAACGAGTCTTTCTACGCAATCTGGACCAGCGGCTGTGAACTCTTCCCCTTTAAACGTTATTGCGCATACAAAATTAGCTTTGTGTTTACCATTCACACACTGTGTTTCAAAATCATAGAATATGTACTTGTCACTAGGTGGTTCGATCTTTGTGGGTTGTATAAAACATTGATGCACACCACCATTAACCGTTTCAGCACGGCAGTGTACACACACAGCACCAACACATGTGTGTTTTTTTGAGTTTGTGGCACTGACATGGTAACGCCTATGACATTTTTGACAGTATTTCGTGACATCGCATTGCGCATGTTCTTGTCCTGATGCCGGTCGTTTATGGGCGTAGTAACAATAGTCAGATTTGCAGTACCGTGAACATTCGATGCAACGTCTTGTTTTGACGGGCTGTTTATAACAATCAGGATCATTGCAGACATCGCATACATATTTGCAACGATGATCTCTACGACTAGTAAAACCTTGATAACAGTAGTCGCACACATATGGAGTACCTATGAATGCATTCAGCTTCTTAATCATAAAATAGTGCCCATCGTGCAGGTACAAGAACACTGTGTTGTGATGACGTGCATCAGTGGTCATAAACTTTTCCAGCATGCCTGTGTTTGATCTGTGGAAGACCACTATTTTTATGTTTAACATGTGCTCAAAACACGTGATATCATTAAACCTTATCTTATACTGTTCCGAATACCCGACAGCCTTCTGCAACGATACAGCTATGGTTTGCAGTTCTGTGAATGAT
This sequence comes from Cranoglanis bouderius, assembly GCA_023630585.1. Lineage (NCBI taxonomy): Eukaryota > Metazoa > Chordata > Actinopteri > Siluriformes > Cranoglanididae > Cranoglanis > Cranoglanis bouderius. The sequence continues at coordinate 14,054,199 of CM042571.1, read as the reverse complement.
TTTTGGGGGTTTAGAAAATGTGCCAGACAGATTGCAAAACACAGATTGTTAGATTTGTTTACGGGGCAGAACAGATTCATCCTATTCCTACTGATTACCTCGTTATGGGCGAGATCACGCACTTTTCGATAACCACCACCTTGTTTACTCCGTGCTACAGTTACTTTTAGATCTAAACTATCGTCAACCCGCACATCTGTGTTACTCTGCATAATCTTCTCGAGCTGATTTATGAATATGTCCGCACAATAGTCGTTGCTAGGTGACAAGACTGCATTAACATCAGAGTTTAGACTAGGACCGCTCAACGTTATGTTAATTAACCCGCCATCCCCTGCCAACAGTCTGGAAAATGATACTATTTCCGCCATTATATCGTGTAGAAATATAGTGTATGCGGCCATGTCTACATCAGGTAGCACCCTTAGATTTATACGTCGATGTATCTCCACACTATTGAATCTAGGTCTCGCAACAATCGTGTATTCACCTATATCACCACCCTCTCTTACAAGTTTGTCGATAGTGTCGCTTGTTAACACTATATTTTGTTGTGTATCATGTGAATGATGCGATAAATCATCCACACACACCCCACCCTGTTGTGAATTTAAAATGTCAGATGAGTCTAATGCCGAATCTGACTGTTGTTCTGTCCGGACAACCGACATTGATCTCACCATATTTAATAAATTCACCAACGTGTCGTTTGTAGATGTAGGTCTATTCATATCCTCTAGTGTCTGAATTAAATAACACAATGTTTCGGTGTTGGTTCTCTGATCGCCTAGGTCGTCTTGTCTAAATCTAGATACTCGTCCGTGATCACAACATTCCTCATCCCGACAACGTTTTGCCATTTTAAAAAAGAAATTTATTTAAACAACAACCTTGATAACTGTAAACATAAAACAAAAACACTACCAAATAACGACTATCACAAACACACTACCACTAACAACTAACACTAATCACATGTTTTATAATGATTGGGGTATATAAGGATTTTTTTCTTTTTTTTCCAACTCACCCGAGTTTGTGTTTGAGCAAGTGTACAATCTCTTTTAACAAATCAGTCGTTAGTTTTTGATCCTCTGCTATTCGTTGGGTTTGGCGGCCGTACAATGTCTGTTTTGCTAAAATGTGGTTAAAATATATCCCGTATTGTTGTTGTGTAGCGATTAAATCCCGAGCACAACATTCCTGCTTCTTTTCAAGAATATCCAAACGAACGGTTAAATCCCGAGCATAGCATTCCTGCTTCTTTTCAAGAATATCCAAACGATCGGTTAAATCCCGAGCATAACATTCCTGCTTCTTTTCAAGAATATCCAGACGATCCTCAATGGGCTTGAGACAGATCCGTATCGTGTCGATTAAATGTTGATTAACGTTTTCCGTTTCCCGACTGTATGCCTCCTGGTTTGATGGTAGAGGTTGTGTGTCGACATCCGTGATTTGCGTTTCTACCTCCTCGTACGCACGTACCGGGGTAAATTCGACCGCATCCCATGATTCTAGCAGTTTGTCATCCCAGCTAATACCATCACACGTATTGTCGTCGGAAGACTTATCCACGAACACCTCTGTGGTAAAAAGAACACTTTGGTTATCGTATTAATTAGGTAAAAGCTAAAACAACTTTTTTTTTTTTTTTTTTTTTTAACAACATAACATATATGGCACCTACCATCTGACACGCCGCTCGATTGTCTCGCGCGTTTTCGGAAGGGGTTTGTCGATGGGTTTTCTGAATTATCTACACGACCAACAGACTCCGTGTGGATCTGCGCTATTGTAATCTCTTTACACTCATCTGGTTTAAAAACGCTACGGATGATAGGCTGTGGTGTCTGATTAGCGCATCCAGATACGCCGGTCTTGTTTACAAGACTTGATAAACCTGCTGATGAAAACAGTCATATGACATAAGTACAATTTTAACATTTTTCAACAATCATGTAAACATTTTTCAACAAACATGTAAACATTACAATACCACATACAGAGTGGGGGGATATTCACACTCTCTCGCTGTGTCACGCGCTCTGAGACCGGTCTATCATACGGCTTCGATCCTACGGTCAGCCAAATAACAGACGCTTTAATACTATACATAACATCATACATTATAATTACCACATGGGTATGTGTACAACATTTATACGCACCGCTCGCTTGGTTCAGGTAACAAATCTCATCAACAATAGCTTCAATTTCGTTCACATCACCTGGATCGTTAGAGAACCTGTTTAAGCATTTTACATCAGAACAACGTCTCATAATTCTTAACAACAATAATAAAAACATAATAATAAACATACTCACTGTTATGATAGACGGCCATCTTCTCTGGAAATAGTCTTACAAACCAAACTAACAAAAACTTTGACTCGTCCACGGCTTTTATTTAAACATCAGTTTTTCAGAACACACACACACACACACACACACACACACACACACACACACGCACACACACAGACAGAGGACAGGCAAACGTTATAAACCACACATGTTCACGCTTCATTCACGAGAGTTCGTAATTACGCTTCTAGGGTCTTTAGGAGTTCACGGGGCGGTCATTGTAACAGATAATTGCACTAAAAAAATCACAGATAAGTATACAAACCATAGGTCTTTAACTATTTGTTTTTTTTTTTTTTTTAAACACTAACTCCAGGTCACACACGAGCACACGCACAGGGCGGTAGGGGGTAGGTGGCCTGAAAAAGTGTGAAATCCTTGGGATTACCCCCATTAGCACACACCCACACTGACACAAAAGACGACACCACTCATTTCAACACGTATTCTTGGTGAAATACACATCGTCCTTCTATGGGTTTGGGAAACTCAAGGATCAACCACCGTGTGGGTATTACGGATCCTCTTCTATGTTTTATCCACAACTATTTATTTAATCAATAGCTTTTTCAACACACACATAGCGGGGGTGTAAAAACCATTAACACACACACACACACACACACACACACACACACACACACACACACGCACACATGGGAAATGCAACTCCTCACAGACAGACAGAGGACAGGAAAAAATAAACATAAATGTACAGCCATAAATTACACATGTTCATGGGACCTTCACGAGTCCATAAATTATACAAACGTCAGGGGGTCATAAATCAATTTTTGACATAAAGTATATGATATAACTACTAACCACCTAATCAAATCATAAACAGTAGTGTAGTAAATATCAACCAAACACACATAAACTAGACACGTCGATCACTCAATGAATCGTTAAATCATTAAATAAATAAATAAATAAATAAATACTTCTAGAAATATCCGCAATGCATTATGGGAGATAAGCAATGCGCCGGCAGGAACCAATCAGACGCGAGAGGTTTTTTGAGCGTCGTTTCTGTAACGAATGGATTTAACTGTACAGCGATATTCACCACTAAATCCTGTTAAAGTGATCAGAAATGTTTTTTTTTTTTATTTTTATTTAACAAAAATGCATACTCAATACAAATACACAATTCAACAACATTCAAAATGTCTTAAAGAAATCATACATAGTACAGAATATCCAACCATGTACCTCAATCCAAAAACCCTTATACCTTCACAAACTAAAACCCAACAAAAAACAAAAAAAGGAGAACAAAGGCTGAATTTTCACAAAGGACACTTTTTTTTTTTTTTTTTTTTTTTTTTTTTATTAGCCAAAAAGCATGCACAACACATTCCACAAATCATAAATCCATAGAACATCAAAAAGCCAGAACTCATTCAAAGAAAGCAATAATCCACAAAATTAAAAAGCTATCACTCAAATTTCATGAAAACATCAAAACTCCTAAAGCAAATTCCATGAAAACATCCAAATGTACGTCAGTAATGATACTAATAGGTTGTGGCATTCAAGCCATGATTTATTGGTATCAACTGGCCCAAAGTGTGCCAAGAAAACATTCCCAACACTATTACACTACCTTCACCAGCCTGGACTGTAGACACAAGGCAGGTTGGGTCCATGGATTCATGCCGTTGGCACCAAAATCTGACCCTACCATCTGAATTAGAAGCCGTGCTACCCCATTGAAACTTAATTGCCAAAAATTCTACAGCATGGTTACCCTGATTTATTTCCACCTGTCAGATAAAAAGATTTCATATCGGAGTCCGACAAATCCATTCGTCGATGGAAAGTAACTGGTATACAAGGTCATTAAAATACCCGATCACTTCCGAGATCCTCAAATCATTTTGATCTTATTTTAATACTTGAAAAACCAGTCTCCGTAGAGATCATCAAAAATTGCCATCGCCGACTATATTGCAAGTCGTCAAGGCGGGGTATTGGGTAAAGTTTTCAACTAGCAATAATCGCGCCTCGGATAAACCTCATAGGCTACGATACTGCCACTGCGCAAAGCTAAAGAACCGAATCGCGACACCAGGAGATGAACTCAGATGATCAACAAACCCGCCGACGGTAGACAGCAAATAACCACCTAATCAAATCATAAACAGTAGTGTAGTAAATATCAACCAAACACACATAAACTAGACACGTCGATCACTCAATGAATCGTTAAATCATTAAATAAATAAATAAATAAATACTTCTAGAAATATCCGCAATGCATTATGGGAGATAAGCAATGCGCCGGCAGGAACCAATCAGACGCGAGAGGTTTTTTGAGCGTCGTTTCTGTAACGAATGGATTTAACTGTACAGCGATATACACCACTAAATCCTGTTAAAGTGATCAGAAATGTTGTTTTTTTTTTATTTTTATTTAACAAAAATGCATACTCAATACAAATACACAATTCAACAACATTCAAAATGTCTTAAAGAAATCATACATAGTACAGAATATCCAACCATGTACCTCAATCCAAAAACCCTTATACCTTCACAAACTAAAACCCAACAAAAAACAAAAAAAGGAGAACAAAGGCTGAATTTTCACAAAGGACACTTTTTTTTTTTTTTTTTTTTTTTTTTTTTTTTATTAGCCAAAAAGCATGCACAACACATTCCACAAATCATAAATCCATAGAACATCAAAAAGCCAGAACTCATTCAAAGAAAGCAATAATCCACAAAATTAAAAAGCTATCACTCAAATTTCATGAAAACATCAAAACTCCTAAAGCAAATTCCATGAAAACATCCAAATGTACGTCAGTAATGATACTAATAGGTTGTGGCATTCAAGCCATGATTTATTGGTATCAACTGGCCCAAAGTGTGCCAAGAAAACATTCCCAACACTATTACACTACCTTCACCAGCCTGGACTGTAGACACAAGGCAGGTTGGGTCCATGGATTCATGCCGTTGGCACCAAAATCTGACCCTACCATCTGAATTAGAAGCCGTGCTACCCCATTGAAACTTAATTGCCAAAAATTCTACAGCATGGTTACCCTGATTTATTTCCACCTGTCAGATAAAAAGATTTCATATCGGAGTCCGACAAATCCATTCGTCGATGGAAAGTAACTGGTATACAAGGTCATTAAAATACCCGATCACTTCCGAGATCCTCAAATCATTTTGATCTTATTTTAATACTTGAAAAACCAGTCTCCGTAGAGATCATCAAAAATTGCCATTGCCGACTATATTGCAAGTCGTCAAGGCGGGGTATTGGGTAAAGTTTTCAACTAGCAATAATCGCACCTCGGATAAACCTCATAGGCTACGATACTGCCACTGCGCAAAGCTAAAGAACCGAAACGCGACACCAGGAGATGAACTCAGATGATCAACAAACCCGCCGACGGTAGACAGCAAATAACCACAGTAGTTATATCATATACTTTATGTCAAAAATTGATTTATGACCCCCTGATGTTTGTATAATTTATGGACTCGTGAAGGTCCCATGAACATGTGTAATTTATGGCTGTACATTTATGTTTATTTTTTCCTGTCCTCTGTCTGTCTGTGAGGAGTTGCATTTCCCATGTGTGCGTGTGTGTGTGTGTGTGTGTGTGTGTGTGTGTGTGTGTGTTAATGAGTTTTACAACCGGTGTGTGTTGTGGTCAGAGAAAACCGCTGTTAAAAACCCCCAACGCGGTCTGTATGTCGTAGGTTTATGTGCGAGCCGTACGTGTGTGTTGAAACAGGGCTTGTTAAATAGGATACTTAAATACTTATTGTTATAACGCAGAAGACGTACTGCAAAAAAAAATCTCACACGATGTCTGCCCCACAAACACCTAAAACCGGCACGAGTTCGGCGTGTGCCTCAACACCTAGAATGGGCATTGAACTGAGTGAGAACATAACTTATGCGCCACGGAAAAAACAAAGCGTTAGTTTAACAAACCTTCGTCATAATGATGTGAATAGTGTAAAGACGTTATTGTTTCGTACGGAGCAGGATGTTACCATGTCCGAAGATCGGTTCTTAAGCCCGCCCCCGCATCACAACAACGATTAAAAACGCCTGCGGATCGACACGCTCACAACACATGTCCACAATGTCTCAAGAATCTACAACTGCCTGTTGTTACAGCAATACGCCTGAGACCGCTCCGGCGGAACCTAACGACAACGCGACGTCGCTGGAAGCATCCCCACAGATTTACGACAACACCTGGCTGGATAAGTTTTGCATGAATTTGGGTTATCATAATATGTCGTTTCTTTCAACGCCTTATGGTAACGCCGGAACCACAGCCGGGGCAGCGGCCTATGGCGGGTTCGACGACACAGACGGCTGCACTCGCTCTGACGGCTTCAAAATCATAAAAGCAATAGTTGTGGTGCTTCTCGAACATTTAGTAAACAGAAAGCAGAAGGAGTTGTGTCTGGGGTGTGAAGTGGATCATCCGAGCCAACTTAGACATTCCTGTCTGTTCGAGCCTGACGCCTATTTTTTCGACGGCAACTTTGAGGAACTGTCACGGGATCTGATTAAACCGGGGCTTAAACATATCATAGCCCAAGCATTGAGCAGATGTGGTTTTAGGCGACATCCCGAGAGAATTCAAGGTACTGTTGATGGTATTTTACACGAATTGCGGGAGGAAATTTACATCGTGGAGAAGCTTCGTGAAGTCCGCGAGAAAATTGTGGACGGCATCAATGAGGAAGTTGTATACGACGCTGTGGATTGTTGGAAATCAACCCCACATACAACGCGTGTGTGATACTGAAAAATGGGGAACACGTGGTGCATACCAAGTCTGACAAAATATCTATTTGAACGACGTATTAGATGTGTGATTATCAACTTGTTGTATAAGATCATTAATGATGATGTTGATGTACCTATTGTTGTTGTAAACGATCGTATCGTTGACCCAAAACGTTTAACAAAACTCAAGAGACAAATATGTGATGTGAGAGGTATGTCGAATGTATGGCCAGATATGATGCATATGGGTATTAATGTGGGCGAGTCAGTTTGTACAACTGTCAGAAAAATACTAGACCTGATGACTGAATGTGGCAGCAGTATTAGAATTGCTGACATAATGTGCATGTGTGCTTATGTGACTGATTTATGCATAATATTATCAAGAAAAGAAGAGAACGATGTTTGTGAAATCGTCGAAACATTTGTTGATTACATTGTCGAGAAAAATTGTGTAGTATGTATAAAATTTCTACAGCACCTCGATGCTATATGATGTTGATTTCTTTCATCGAAAATAAAATCTCAAACAATTAAAACACATGTGTTATTCTTTTGTGGAGTCTGAACCGTCAACATGACTGAAGAAATGAAAAAAATTTATTACAACCCTTCTAATCCGGGGTCTTTAGGAGGTAAAAAACGTTTAAAAGATGCTGTTTTAAAGGAAACGGGTATTCGCCTAAACGATAAACAGGTTTCGGACTGGCTGGCCGGAGAGGACGCGTACACGCTACACAGAAATCCTCGTTTGAATTTCAAAAGGAATCGTGTTTTTGTCTATGGCATCGATATACAGTTCCAGGCCGATCTAGTTGACATGTCTGCATACGCTGCGGAAAATGACAATAAACGTTTTCTGTTGACGTGTATAGATGTGTTTAGTAAATATGCATGGACGCGTTTATTAAAAAATAAATCAGGAATCGAGGTAACTAAAGCTTTCGAATCTATACTGAAGGAAGGTCGGGTGCCACGCAAATTACAGACAGACAACGGAAAGGAGTTTTTTAATAAACATTTTCAAAGCATGACAAAAAAGTACAATATCATACATTTTGCACCTGCCACAGAATTAAAAGCCTGTGTCATTGAGCGGTTTAATAGAACCTTAAAAGGTAGGATGTGGAGATATTTAACAGCAACAAATTCCAAACGTTACGTAGATGTACTTCAAGATATCACAGATGGGTACAATGTGAGTTTTCACCGTAGCATTAAAATGAGACCGGTTGATGTGAACAGAGAGAACGAGTCTGTGGTGTTTCATAATCTGTATGGTGCTAGCGGAGCTCACTGTGCCAACCCCGTTTTTAAATATAAAATTGGTGATGTTGTTAGAATTTCTAAAGCAAGAGGGGTATTCACAAAAGGGTATGAGGAAAACTATACGCATGAATTTTTCACCATAACGGAACGTGTGCCTCGAGACCCTCCGGTGTACAGACTATGTGATTATGATGGCGATGTCATCGATGGAGTATTTTATGAGGAGGAATTACAAAAAATAATTGTGAACAAAAACAAGGCGTTTAAAGTGGAAAAAATTTTAGACAAAAAGAAACAAGGTCGAAAAACAATGGTGTTGGTTCGATGGCTCGGATGGCCTGCAAAATTTGCGTCGTGGATCGACCAGAAAGACTTGGTCGATGTGCAGATACCATAAAAATAAAAGCCCAACAAGTGTCCGACCCACACTCGTAAAAAACAGCCATGGCAGAGGGTGGTTTTTATGTAACGTTGCCATGCAACGCATCATTATCTGTTTATCCGGAAAACCGCATATCTAATTACACAACCAGATTGGCGAAAGGTATAAATTTAAAAGGAGAATGGCAAGTGGGGTTAATCGAATTTGAATACCCCGTGTCGTGGTACACGTTTAATGAGACAGATGCTACGTTCATTTTCAGCTATGATGAAACAAAGCCATCAGTTATTAAGAATCATGTTGACCCCAAAGAACTTTTCATCACCGGCGATCGGAGAACATCAAACATACCTTACACGTTAAAGGCGGGTTATTATGAGGACATTCCTTTCCTGATCGGAGGGATCAACGCAAACCTACCATCGGGGACGAGTCTCGGTTATGACCATATTAAAAACAAAGTGTTTCTGAAAGCCCCTCCGAAGACGTCATTGACATTTTATGGAAAACTAGCTAATATTTTAGGTTTAAAACCAGGTATTGCTATAGAAACTAGTAATCAAAATCATGAAAAACACATAGTAGGGTATACGTCTGTGACGTATGCCCCATATCAGGCGGATATAAACGGGGGGTTCTACACCATGTATATATACACAGATATTATAGAATATCAATCAGTTGGCGACCACCACGTACCACTACTACGTTGTGTGCATATAGACGGTGATATTAATAAGAATATTACTGTCAGATACGATAGACCGCATTACGTGTCAGTTAACAAATCGTCCATCACAGAAATAACTATACAGGTGAAAGACGACCAAAATCAAGACGTGCCTTTCAGTTACGGGAAGGTGTGTGTCAAACTACACTTTAGACCTGTGAAACAGTTTGTTTAATGATGGTGTATCTCAATAACATGAACAACATAGACCCCATGCGTTATGTAGCCTATTACCAGAATCAAGCCGGTAATGGACTCCCGGGGTATGCCGGTGGGGGGGTAATGTATGGCGCAGGTCTGGGTGGAATGTTTAGGGGGCTCTTTAGAATGGCCATACCATTGCTAAAACGGGGGTTTAGCATAGCCAAACCCCATCTTAAATCAGCTGCAAAAAACATACTAAGCGACGTTGTTACCAATACGTTATCACGGTCTTTTAATAACGGTGATACACAAGACGGCTCCGGGTTGATGGCTATGGCTCGCAATAGATCAACTAGACCACCAGGGATTCGGAGGAGTGGTCAGGTACGAAAGAAAACAAAACACAATGTTAAGAATGCGTCAGTTGTAAAGAGAAGACGCGTGGTGACAACAAAAAGCGCTACATCAAAAAAAAAAAAAAAAAAGACCAAAGACCCACGTTAAAACAATATTCTAGATCATGGCCTTACTACACAGCATGTCAGAAGAGTGTTTAAAAACCGAACTGGATCTGTTCACAGTGCCGATGACTCAAACAGCTATTGAAAAAAACACTTATAAGAAGTACCACCGTTATCAGCCATATCGGACACATCACCGCTGGAATTTTTTATAGCGGGGACTGGAGAGGATTATGTAGATCTAAACAACACACTAGTATTTTTGCGTCTCAAAATCACTAACGCTGACGGCACGGATATTGCGGACGGAGCACCCGTGGGGCTTATTAATTATCCAGGCGCGACTATATTTTCACAAGTGGATGTGTCGTTAGGAGACCGTCTTATATCGCAGAGTTCTAGTACATACCCTTATCGATGCATAATAGAGTGTCTCACCAATTATGGTAGAGACGCACTTGAAACACTTTTCTCAGCGGCATTGTTTTACAAAGACACGGCGGGACATATGGATGTATCAGACCCCGCAGGTGGTAATCACGGGCTCACAAAAAGAGCTGCTTTTACCAATGCGAGCAATGTCGTGGAACTTCTAGCCCCTATACACAGCGACATATTCTTTCAAGAAAAACTTATGCTTAACGGCGTGGACATTAAAATCCGTATGACAAGGGGTAAAGACGAATTCTGCTTGATGAGGAGCAACGCTGCACAATATAAGCTAAATATTCTATCAGCGTCACTATTTGTAAAAAAAGTGTCTGTATCACCGGCTGTAAGATTGGGGCATGCAAAGACGTTGTTAATGACAACCGCTAAATATCCTATAGATCGCGTGTGTCTGAAAAATTTTTCAATTCCTGCTGGATCACGCGTCTGTAATCAAGAAAATTTATTCTTAGGAACCATGCCAAAATCGGTGGTTCTAGCGATGGTTGATAATGATGCATTTACAGGAGCTTATAATAAAAATCCATTTGCTTTTAAAAACTATGATCTGGAATTTTTGGCTATTTATCTGGATGGCCAGCAACACCCCGCGAAGCCTCTGCAACCAGAATATGAAAGGGGGTCTGCAGTACGTGAATTTTATCAGTTAGCGCTGGCTTCTGGAAAACATCTTAAAAATCAACCTCTTTCAATAGATAGAGAAGATTTTCTACAGGGGTACACATTGTACGCATTCAATCTCACGCCAGACGAGGAGTGTGGCCAACACATTTCACTCATCAAGTCTGGAAACATCAGACTAGAAGCCCGTTTTAGACAGCCGCTACCCAGAACGATTAATTTGATTGTTTATGCCATATTCGACAGCATAATCGAGGTGTCAAATCGTCGACAGATCCTGGTTGACTACTATTAATATGTAAAATAAAAATTAAAAAAAATGGACACACTAGAACTTACGGCCGTCATGGACAAGATCTCATACAACACATATTTTCTCGGGGTGCTCCCGTGTGACTATCTTCCAAAAGAACCATTAAAAAAATTACCCGCCATGGTAGTGATAAACACGCATCCGTCAGGACTCCCAGGCGAACATTGGTTGTGTATATATATAAACGAAGATGGGGTGGGTTGTTTTTTCGACAGCTTTGGTAATAAACCAGATTACCCACGTTTTCCGTCACTTATTAAAAACTTTCTAAACACCAATTCTAGTGTTGTACAATATTCATCAGTGCAAGTCCAAGATTTTTCATCAGATACATGCGGGCAGCATTGTGTGTTCTTTCTTTACCATATGTCAAAGGGATATAATTATGATTATGTGATGAGTCTGTATACCGATGATTTTATTAAAAATGACAAAAAGGTAACTGTTTTTGTGAAAAAACTAAAACAAAACCGTTGTAATGAAAATGTTTCCAATTGTATACACTGTGTTCAGACATGTGATGTGTTTATGTATCATGCTTAACATTCTCAAATAAACAACAACTAAAGAATAGAACACCCTTTTTTGTTGTTGTTGACTTTTTTATTATCATTATTAATATTACACATACAACACAATCAGTATAATAACAAGTCCAAAATAGGAAACAGAACATACAAAATCTCTGAGATTAATATTTCAACCATTGACTCGCGTCGAGAGGCGGCGAGCTGAATAATGCAGGCTCGTCTGAATAATTTGTGTGTGATGCTGCCGCTTTCTGTCCTTTTTTACTCTTCTTAGATGTGCTGGTTATAATAGGTGTCGTATTGTTTTTGAAAGAGTTAATAACTTGTCTGACATAACGATTCGGCACCGTCGAGTATGGTATATTTAAAATAGAAAAAGCCTGCAGAAACTCATTCCAGCCAATAGGTCTCAGCGCGTCAGAAACCTTTTGTGGAGCAGTGACACCTTTGACTAAATCGAGCATGTGCGACCCGTGGATTGTTCTGCCTTTAAACACAAACTCCCCCGACTCAGCCCAAGATGCAACGTCTTTAGATTTAGAAATTTTATCTAAAATGTAACGAGCGTTTTTTACACTCCTCTGTGGTACATTCTTCAAAACATCGAGCACAACACCGTCTGAAATATCGTGAACCCCCACACCCGTCGCAGAGGACTGTTCTTCTTTTTCAATACCGTCAGGCTGTGGGAGTGTTAATGTTAACGTGTTGGTATCACGGTCCACCTGTCTTGCGATTGTTAAAAAACGTTGTAATGTATTTGTATACAACTTAGCCTTTTCATAATCGTCCAAATCAGATCTGTGCAAAATACTTCTTATGGTCGCATCCAAATCATTCTCCACAACTCGTTGAATAGTCTCGCGCGGGGGTCACTCGTTAGTTTATTTATTTGATGCTGGGGTACTAAAAACATCTTCTCTGCATACTCCATCCCCACCATATTATCTAGATGTGACCAGATTGCTGATAAACGGTATTGCCACACTTAATAACGGTAGTAGAAAACCCCCCTGCTGGTTTATCAGACGTCTTTTTCTCTTAACAGCTATTTTCTTGTCAGCCACAAGCTTCAGAGCACTTTTATTCCTTCTCAGTTTGCGGTATTGTGACACCGTGAGTGGAATATTCCCGTGGAGAACGTTAAGAGCCACTTCACACAAAGTCGCAATGAGTTCATCTGCTGCAGACTGTAAAATGACACGTCTCTGTTTGGGTGTAGCGTTTAATAATATTTTTAAAAGAGGTATGTTTCTACAAAGTCTATCCGACATTTTTTTATTTTTTACAATCCAACACTTTTTCCCCTCAACTATCTTCTTTTCTGTGTGTATACAACAGGATACGTTGAGAGTAAATCTGTTCTGAGCCGATAGTGTTCGGGTGTATTTGTTTTATAATCAATCATTAGGTACCCGAAAGGTTTGTTGGTCGCGTCTTGATAACACTCCATAAAAAATTTTGTGTTACCCGGGTACATTTGTCTTCCTAGTACACTCACTTGGTTGACGTCTCTAGGGTTTTTAAACAACATCAGATAATTTGTGTTTAAGCTTATAGTCCTGCTGGATTTACCCTGACAAAATAAATTCTGCACGATATAAATAGCACTAAGGTTTCTATGGTGAACATACTGTGTGAACACCTTTTCCACCTCGTTGCTCCCGCTGGCCTCTTTCATCAAATCATCCATTATTAACAAAGTAGTTTTGTTGATTGGGAACATTTCATCATCGTTTAGAGTCTGTGGTAGTCCTTCAATAAATTTTATTTTGCATATTTTCAATAATTCATCATACAACGGCTGCCAACAATCATAAATATATACAATGTTTTCAATTTTTTTAGAAATCATCTGTACAGCATTTTGCAACAACATTTTTACAAAATATGACTTTCCTGAGTTTGAAGGCCCACTTATCACACATGAAAATGGGTGTTGTAATCTGAAATCAAAACCACCAGTGTCTCGAACACCCCTGTGTTCAAAAAACATGTCAGAACCCATAGGGAATTGTTGTGAAATCAGGGAGGAGCACACGTTTGTTGTACACTACCTTAAACTTTTTGACGACTGTCCTATTGTGAAGTGTGAAGCGTTTTTTATCTCTCGCTATACTATCGGTGTGTGCCAGTATATGACGACCGTTATCACCCGCCACGACATAGTTATCAACAAGTCCGATCAGTGTGTCTAACCTAATGGCTTTTGAGTTTACAGCATTGAGCGTGATACCTTTGACCTTCATACAAACAGACCCCTTAGCAGTACGGTAGCCGTATGTTTTCGGACCCCCTGAACAAAACTCTACAATATGGTCGCCATCCCCAATTTCGTCAGTTAGATTACCGAGGTAAGGCCCCAATGGGGGGTCCCAGTCGCCATCTCTAGATGTAAAGATAACGCTGTCTGTGTCACTGTACAACAACCTATCACCCAACTTGTCCATTAGATCATACAGTTCTAGACGCGCATGCGCTGTTGTAAACGCACCAAGGAAGATGTTAATGTCGCGGGTCTGCCCACATTTACCATCAGTGTAACACCATTGTATTAGAGCAACAGTGTCTGACACGAACGAGAAGTGTTTAACGTCATGTCCACCACCAAAAATGTGTTGGGCGAACTGCTCAGGATCTGAAAGCAACTCTGTACACGGTAAATTTTCACGCATAGAGAATCGACCCCAAAGCGAGTTCAACAGAAGTTTATTAATAGACCTACGTGCGGGGTTAAGGATTATCTTGTCGTGATTCAGTTTAATGCCCTCTTTTTCAAAATAATCGGCTATGTATGCCTCTTTGTCTGCGTCTGTCACAACACTCACGGGGAATCCGCTGGCCTCTTGTTTGTACTGTAAAAACGTTTTAACATAATCACAAAACAAGGTTTCCGAACGCTGTGGAAAATGCCACACCTCATCCACTTTCGTAACAACATACCCCTTCTCCACAGCTTTTAACAACTCAATACTGACCCAACAACCTGAAATGGATCTTTCCTCATCATCATGTCTACATGGGGGTGTCTGATTCTGCTGGTCGGCACAGGTACGACAGAGCGGAAACATAAGCTTACCACCGGTCCTATAAGGAAGGACGGGGTGAAGCAGTTTTCTCGGCGGCAGCACCGTGGCTTTGACAAATCCATAATAATTTTCAAGAGGTTCAAAATCCTTAAAAATTATTTGGGGATGACCTATGGGGTAACATTTCTTGGCCTGACAATATGGATACAGACTTGTGAAGTCGACATAGCGTATTTTCTCACCGATGTCAACTTTATGATATAATTTGTACGCATTAGTACGCCCACCAAATAATGCTTCACGCGGTTTCAGTCTCTCAGGATGCGTATATGTAGCCATAAATGCCATTACATCAACATCAGTCTGTTTAGCATTGTTCCAATCACACTCCCACATCACCTCCACATCCAACCCATAAGTGTGTGTTAAAATTTCCACCTTATCGTCAAACTGTCTTCTGAGTGTACCGTAAGACACTTTTGATAAGGGATTTGTATGATTGGGGTTATAAAGACATTCATGCCCGTGAAACATACAACCGTTGAATTCGAATGCTTTTTTTACACCGTCTTTTTCATAATAACCATCGAGATGATATTTACCAATCATCATCTCACCACGGTTTAACGCGTGTTGAATATCTAGACCACGTGATGTTTTGACATACTCAAGCCATTCAATGGATATGTTTGAGTATGTCTTGTTCTGGTGTGTGTAAGCATTGTTATGTGTTAGGGCTAATGTGTCTTTTGGCAGAAAGTGTGTTTTATACACGGCCATACAGCATGCCGCCAAGGTAGTGTATCTAAACGGATCGAGTTTGGTGCATTGAATGAATTCATAGCGATATTTTAAGCAAGCCTCACGTAAAAGTATGACGTCATTCCTACCATACATACTAAGTTCTTCTTTAAAATCAAACACCTTGCCCGATACTGTTGCGTACCACTCGTCAAACAGCGCCCTCTCTTTGTCAGACATTGTCTCATAGCCGTAGAAGTGTTTGTCCGGGTATGGCCCTATGTAATCCTCATTTTCTTTTCTGTTGAAAATGTGTGGAAAATAACCTTTCTCTGCACAGTTTAGATTTAACGCAGCAGGTGTCATTGCCAGACGCATGGGTATGAATGAATAGCTGTCGATAAAGCGCTGGTTGAATGTGTCGTCACACATTAGAATTACCCTACAGCCTTGCATTGTGATTTTAAGCGTGTGTCCCGCGTTTGTGAAATATTCCAAAAGTATAAAGTTATCAAAACCAGAAGCATTGTGGGCTATCCATGTGAAATTCCGATAACGTGGTCGTCTAAACTTTTTAACGAGTCTTTCTACGCAATCTGGACCAGCGGCTGTGAACTCTTCCCCTTTAAACGTTATTGCGCATACAAAATTAGCTTTGTGTTTACCATTCACACACTGTGTTTCAAAATCATAGAATATGTACTTGTCACTAGGTGGTTCGATCTTTGTGGGTTGTATAAAACATTGATGCACACCACCATTAACCGTTTCAGCACGGCAGTGTACACACACAGCACCAACACATGTGTGTTTTTTTGAGTTTGTGGCACTGACATGGTAACGCCTATGACATTTTTGACAGTATTTCGTGACATCGCATTGCGCATGTTCTTGTCCTGATGCCGGTCGTTTATGGGCGTAGTAACAATAGTCAGATTTGCAGTACCGTGAACATTCGATGCAACGTCTTGTTTTGACGGGCTGTTTATAACAATCAGGATCATTGCAGACATCGCATACATATTTGCAACGATGATCTCTACGACTAGTAAAACCTTGATAACAGTAGTCGCACACATATGGAGTACCTATGAATGCATTCAGCTTCTTAATCATAAAATAGTGCCCATCGTGCAGGTACAAGAACACTGTGTTGTGATGACGTGCATCAGTGGTCATAAACTTTTCCAGCATGCCTGTGTTTGATCTGTGGAAGACCACTATTTTTATGTTTAACATGTGCTCAAAACACGTGATATCATTAAACCTTATCTTATACTGTTCCGAATACCCGACAGCCTTCTGCAACGATACAGCTATGGTTTGCAGTTCTGTGAATGATTTTTGGGGGTTTAGAAAATGTGCCAGACAGATTGCAAAACACAGATTGTTAGATTTGTTTACGGGGCAGAACAGATTCATCCTATTCCTACTGATTACCTCGTTATGGGCGAGATCACGCACTTTTCGATAACCACCACCTTGTTTACTCCGTGCTACAGTTACTTTTAGATCTAAACTATCGTCAACCCGCACATCTGTGTTACTCTGCATAATCTTCTCGAGCTGATTTATGAATATGTCCGCACAATAGTCGTTGCTAGGTGACAAGACTGCATTAACATCAGAGTTTAGACTAGGACCGCTCAACGTTATGTTAATTAACCCGCCATCCCCTGCCAACAGTCTGGAAAATGATACTATTTCCGCCATTATATCGTGTAGAAATATAGTGTATGCGGCCATGTCTACATCAGGTAGCACCCTTAGATTTATACGTCGATGTATCTCCACACTATTGAATCTAGGTCTCGCAACAATCGTGTATTCACCTATATCACCACCCTCTCTTACAAGTTTGTCGATAGTGTCGCTTGTTAACACTATATTTTGTTGTGTATCATGTGAATGATGCGATAAATCATCCACACACACCCCACCCTGTTGTGAATTTAAAATGTCAGATGAGTCTAATGCCGAATCTGACTGTTGTTCTGTCCGGACAACCGACATTGATCTCACCATATTTAATAAATTCACCAACGTGTCGTTTGTAGATGTAGGTCTATTCATATCCTCTAGTGTCTGAATTAAATAACACAATGTTTCGGTGTTGGTTCTCTGATCGCCTAGGTCGTCTTGTCTAAATCTAGATACTCGTCCGTGATCACAACATTCCTCATCCCGACAACGTTTTGCCATTTTAAAAAAGAAATTTATTTAAACAACAACCTTGATAACTGTAAACATAAAACAAAAACACTACCAAATAACGACTATCACAAACACACTACCACTAACAACTAACACTAATCACATGTTTTATAATGATTGGGGTATATAAGGATTTTTTTCTTTTTTTTCCAACTCACCCGAGTTTGTGTTTGAGCAAGTGTACAATCTCTTTTAACAAATCAGTCGTTAGTTTTTGATCCTCTGCTATTCGTTGGGTTTGGCGGCCGTACAATGTCTGTTTTGCTAAAATGTGGTTAAAATATATCCCGTATTGTTGTTGTGTAGCGATTAAATCCCGAGCACAACATTCCTGCTTCTTTTCAAGAATATCCAAACGAACGGTTAAATCCCGAGCATAGCATTCCTGCTTCTTTTCAAGAATATCCAAACGATCGGTTAAATCCCGAGCATAACATTCCTGCTTCTTTTCAAGAATATCCAGACGATCCTCAATGGGCTTGAGACAGATCCGTATCGTGTCGATTAAATGTTGATTAACGTTTTCCGTTTCCCGACTGTATGCCTCCTGGTTTGATGGTAGAGGTTGTGTGTCGACATCCGTGATTTGCGTTTCTACCTCCTCGTACGCACGTACCGGGGTAAATTCGACCGCATCCCATGATTCTAGCAGTTTGTCATCCCAGCTAATACCATCACACGTATTGTCGTCGGAAGACTTATCCACGAACACCTCTGTGGTAAAAAGAACACTTTGGTTATCGTATTAATTAGGTAAAAGCTAAAACAACTTTTTTTTTTTTTTTTTTTTTTAACAACATAACATATATGGCACCTACCATCTGACACGCCGCTCGATTGTCTCGCGCGTTTTCGGAAGGGGTTTGTCGATGGGTTTTCTGAATTATCTACACGACCAACAGACTCCGTGTGGATCTGCGCTATTGTAATCTCTTTACACTCATCTGGTTTAAAAACGCTACGGATGATAGGCTGTGGTGTCTGATTAGCGCATCCAGATACGCCGGTCTTGTTTACAAGACTTGATAAACCTGCTGATGAAAACAGTCATATGACATAAGTACAATTTTAACATTTTTCAACAATCATGTAAACATTTTTCAACAAACATGTAAACATTACAATACCACATACAGAGTGGGGGGATATTCACACTCTCTCGCTGTGTCACGCGCTCTGAGACCGGTCTATCATACGGCTTCGATCCTACGGTCAGCCAAATAACAGACGCTTTAATACTATACATAACATCATACATTATAATTACCACATGGGTATGTGTACAACATTTATACGCACCGCTCGCTTGGTTCAGGTAACAAATCTCATCAACAATAGCTTCAATTTCGTTCACATCACCTGGATCGTTAGAGAACCTGTTTAAGCATTTTACATCAGAACAACGTCTCATAATTCTTAACAACAATAATAAAAACATAATAATAAACATACTCACTGTTATGATAGACGGCCATCTTCTCTGGAAATAGTCTTACAAACCAAACTAACAAAAACTTTGACTCGTCCACGGCTTTTATTTAAACATCAGTTTTTCAGAACACACACACACACACACACACACACACACACACACACACACGCACACACACAGACAGAGGACAGGCAAACGTTATAAACCACACATGTTCACGCTTCATTCACGAGAGTTCGTAATTACGCTTCTAGGGTCTTTAGGAGTTCACGGGGCGGTCATTGTAACAGATAATTGCACTAAAAAAATCACAGATAAGTATACAAACCATAGGTCTTTAACTATTTGTTTTTTTTTTTTTTTTAAACACTAACTCCAGGTCACACACGAGCACACGCACAGGGCGGTAGGGGGTAGGTGGCCTGAAAAAGTGTGAAATCCTTGGGATTACCCCCATTAGCACACACCCACACTGACACAAAAGACGACACCACTCATTTCAACACGTATTCTTGGTGAAATACACATCGTCCTTCTATGGGTTTGGGAAACTCAAGGATCAACCACCGTGTGGGTATTACGGATCCTCTTCTATGTTTTATCCACAACTATTTATTTAATCAATAGCTTTTTCAACACACACATAGCGGGGGTGTAAAAACCATTAACACACACACACACACACACACACACACACACACACACACACACACACGCACACATGGGAAATGCAACTCCTCACAGACAGACAGAGGACAGGAAAAAATAAACATAAATGTACAGCCATAAATTACACATGTTCATGGGACCTTCACGAGTCCATAAATTATACAAACGTCAGGGGGTCATAAATCAATTTTTGACATAAAGTATATGATATAACTACTAACCACCTAATCAAATCATAAACAGTAGTGTAGTAAATATCAACCAAACACACATAAACTAGACACGTCGATCACTCAATGAATCGTTAAATCATTAAATAAATAAATAAATAAATAAATACTTCTAGAAATATCCGCAATGCATTATGGGAGATAAGCAATGCGCCGGCAGGAACCAATCAGACGCGAGAGGTTTTTTGAGCGTCGTTTCTGTAACGAATGGATTTAACTGTACAGCGATATTCACCACTAAATCCTGTTAAAGTGATCAGAAATGTTTTTTTTTTTTATTTTTATTTAACAAAAATGCATACTCAATACAAATACACAATTCAACAACATTCAAAATGTCTTAAAGAAATCATACATAGTACAGAATATCCAACCATGTACCTCAATCCAAAAACCCTTATACCTTCACAAACTAAAACCCAACAAAAAACAAAAAAAGGAGAACAAAGGCTGAATTTTCACAAAGGACACTTTTTTTTTTTTTTTTTTTTTTTTTTTTTATTAGCCAAAAAGCATGCACAACACATTCCACAAATCATAAATCCATAGAACATCAAAAAGCCAGAACTCATTCAAAGAAAGCAATAATCCACAAAATTAAAAAGCTATCACTCAAATTTCATGAAAACATCAAAACTCCTAAAGCAAATTCCATGAAAACATCCAAATGTACGTCAGTAATGATACTAATAGGTTGTGGCATTCAAGCCATGATTTATTGGTATCAACTGGCCCAAAGTGTGCCAAGAAAACATTCCCAACACTATTACACTACCTTCACCAGCCTGGACTGTAGACACAAGGCAGGTTGGGTCCATGGATTCATGCCGTTGGCACCAAAATCTGACCCTACCATCTGAATTAGAAGCCGTGCTACCCCATTGAAACTTAATTGCCAAAAATTCTACAGCATGGTTACCCTGATTTATTTCCACCTGTCAGATAAAAAGATTTCATATCGGAGTCCGACAAATCCATTCGTCGATGGAAAGTAACTGGTATACAAGGTCATTAAAATACCCGATCACTTCCGAGATCCTCAAATCATTTTGATCTTATTTTCATACTTGAAAAATCAGTCTCCGTAGAGATCATCAAAAATTGCCATCGCCGACTATATTGCAAGTCGTCAAGGCGGGGTATTGGGTAAAGTTTTCAACTAGCAATAATCGCGCCTCGGGTAAACCTCATAGGCTACGATACTGCCACTGCGCAAAGCTAAAGAACCGAAACGCGACACCAGGAGATGAACTCAGATGATCAACAAACCCGCCGACGGTAGACAGCAAATAACCACAGTAGTTATATCATATACTTTATGTCAAAAATTGATTTATGACCCCCTGATGTTTGTATAATTTATGGACTCGTGAAGGTCCCATGAACATGTGTAATTTATGGCTGTACATTTATGTTTATTTTTTCCTGTCCTCTGTCTGTCTGTGAGGAGTTGCATTTCCCATGTGTGCGTGTGTGTGTGTGTGTGTGTGTGTGTGTGTGTGTGTGTTAATGAGTTTTACAACCGGTGTGTGTTGTGGTCAGAGAAAACCGCTGTTAAAAACCCCCAACGCGGTCTGTATGTCGTAGGTTTATGTGCGAGCCGTACGTGTGTGTTGAAACAGGGCTTGTTAAATAGGATACTTAAATACTTATTGTTATAACGCAGAAGACGTACTGCAAAAAAAAATCTCACACGATGTCTGCCCCACAAACACCTAAAACCGGCACGAGTTCGGCGTGTGCCTCAACACCTAGAATGGGCATTGAACTGAGTGAGAACATAACTTATGCGCCACGGAAAAAACAAAGCGTTAGTTTAACAAACCTTCGTCATAATGATGTGAATAGTGTAAAGACGTTATTGTTTCGTACGGAGCAGGATGTTACCATGTCCGAAGATCGGTTCTTAAGCCCGCCCCCGCATCACAACAACGATTAAAAACGCCTGCGGATCGACACGCTCACAACACATGTCCACAATGTCTCAAGAATCTACAACTGCCTGTTGTTACAGCAATACGCCTGAGACCGCTCCGGCGGAACCTAACGACAACGCGACGTCGCTGGAAGCATCCCCACAGATTTACGACAACACCTGGCTGGATAAGTTTTGCATGAATTTGGGTTATCATAATATGTCGTTTCTTTCAACGCCTTATGGTAACGCCGGAACCACAGCCGGGGCAGCGGCCTATGGCGGGTTCGACGACACAGACGGCTGCACTCGCTCTGACGGCTTCAAAATCATAAAAGCAATAGTTGTGGTGCTTCTCGAACATTTAGTAAACAGAAAGCAGAAGGAGTTGTGTCTGGGGTGTGAAGTGGATCATCCGAGCCAACTTAGACATTCCTGTCTGTTCGAGCCTGACGCCTATTTTTTCGACGGCAACTTTGAGGAACTGTCACGGGATCTGATTAAACCGGGGCTTAAACATATCATAGCCCAAGCATTGAGCAGATGTGGTTTTAGGCGACATCCCGAGAGAATTCAAGGTACTGTTGATGGTATTTTACACGAATTGCGGGAGGAAATTTACATCGTGGAGAAGCTTCGTGAAGTCCGCGAGAAAATTGTGGACGGCATCAATGAGGAAGTTGTATACGACGCTGTGGATTGTTGGAAATCAACCCCACATACAACGCGTGTGTGATACTGAAAAATGGGGAACACGTGGTGCATACCAAGTCTGACAAAATATCTATTTGAACGACGTATTAGATGTGTGATTATCAACTTGTTGTATAAGATCATTAATGATGATGTTGATGTACCTATTGTTGTTGTAAACGATCGTATCGTTGACCCAAAACGTTTAACAAAACTCAAGAGACAAATATGTGATGTGAGAGGTATGTCGAATGTATGGCCAGATATGATGCATATGGGTATTAATGTGGGCGAGTCAGTTTGTACAACTGTCAGAAAAATACTAGACCTGATGACTGAATGTGGCAGCAGTATTAGAATTGCTGACATAATGTGCATGTGTGCTTATGTGACTGATTTATGCATAATATTATCAAGAAAAGAAGAGAACGATGTTTGTGAAATCGTCGAAACATTTGTTGATTACATTGTCGAGAAAAATTGTGTAGTATGTATAAAATTTCTACAGCACCTCGATGCTATATGATGTTGATTTCTTTCATCGAAAATAAAATCTCAAACAATTAAAACACATGTGTTATTCTTTTGTGGAGTCTGAACCGTCAACATGACTGAAGAAATGAAAAAAATTTATTACAACCCTTCTAATCCGGGGTCTTTAGGAGGTAAAAAACGTTTAAAAGATGCTGTTTTAAAGGAAACGGGTATTCGCCTAAACGATAAACAGGTTTCGGACTGGCTGGCCGGAGAGGACGCGTACACGCTACACAGAAATCCTCGTTTGAATTTCAAAAGGAATCGTGTTTTTGTCTATGGCATCGATATACAGTTCCAGGCCGATCTAGTTGACATGTCTGCATACGCTGCGGAAAATGACAATAAACGTTTTCTGTTGACGTGTATAGATGTGTTTAGTAAATATGCATGGACGCGTTTATTAAAAAATAAATCAGGAATCGAGGTAACTAAAGCTTTCGAATCTATACTGAAGGAAGGTCGGGTGCCACGCAAATTACAGACAGACAACGGAAAGGAGTTTTTTAATAAACATTTTCAAAGCATGACAAAAAAGTACAATATCATACATTTTGCACCTGCCACAGAATTAAAAGCCTGTGTCATTGAGCGGTTTAATAGAACCTTAAAAGGTAGGATGTGGAGATATTTAACAGCAACAAATTCCAAACGTTACGTAGATGTACTTCAAGATATCACAGATGGGTACAATGTGAGTTTTCACCGTAGCATTAAAATGAGACCGGTTGATGTGAACAGAGAGAACGAGTCTGTGGTGTTTCATAATCTGTATGGTGCTAGCGGAGCTCACTGTGCCAACCCCGTTTTTAAATATAAAATTGGTGATGTTGTTAGAATTTCTAAAGCAAGAGGGGTATTCACAAAAGGGTATGAGGAAAACTATACGCATGAATTTTTCACCATAACGGAACGTGTGCCTCGAGACCCTCCGGTGTACAGACTATGTGATTATGATGGCGATGTCATCGATGGAGTATTTTATGAGGAGGAATTACAAAAAATAATTGTGAACAAAAACAAGGCGTTTAAAGTGGAAAAAATTTTAGACAAAAAGAAACAAGGTCGAAAAACAATGGTGTTGGTTCGATGGCTCGGATGGCCTGCAAAATTTGCGTCGTGGATCGACCAGAAAGACTTGGTCGATGTGCAGATACCATAAAAATAAAAGCCCAACAAGTGTCCGACCCACACTCGTAAAAAACAGCCATGGCAGAGGGTGGTTTTTATGTAACGTTGCCATGCAACGCATCATTATCTGTTTATCCGGAAAACCGCATATCTAATTACACAACCAGATTGGCGAAAGGTATAAATTTAAAAGGAGAATGGCAAGTGGGGTTAATCGAATTTGAATACCCCGTGTCGTGGTACACGTTTAATGAGACAGATGCTACGTTCATTTTCAGCTATGATGAAACAAAGCCATCAGTTATTAAGAATCATGTTGACCCCAAAGAACTTTTCATCACCGGCGATCGGAGAACATCAAACATACCTTACACGTTAAAGGCGGGTTATTATGAGGACATTCCTTTCCTGATCGGAGGGATCAACGCAAACCTACCATCGGGGACGAGTCTCGGTTATGACCATATTAAAAACAAAGTGTTTCTGAAAGCCCCTCCGAAGACGTCATTGACATTTTATGGAAAACTAGCTAATATTTTAGGTTTAAAACCAGGTATTGCTATAGAAACTAGTAATCAAAATCATGAAAAACACATAGTAGGGTATACGTCTGTGACGTATGCCCCATATCAGGCGGATATAAACGGGGGGTTCTACACCATGTATATATACACAGATATTATAGAATATCAATCAGTTGGCGACCACCACGTACCACTACTACGTTGTGTGCATATAGACGGTGATATTAATAAGAATATTACTGTCAGATACGATAGACCGCATTACGTGTCAGTTAACAAATCGTCCATCACAGAAATAACTATACAGGTGAAAGACGACCAAAATCAAGACGTGCCTTTCAGTTACGGGAAGGTGTGTGTCAAACTACACTTTAGACCTGTGAAACAGTTTGTTTAATGATGGTGTATCTCAATAACATGAACAACATAGACCCCATGCGTTATGTAGCCTATTACCAGAATCAAGCCGGTAATGGACTCCCGGGGTATGCCGGTGGGGGGGTAATGTATGGCGCAGGTCTGGGTGGAATGTTTAGGGGGCTCTTTAGAATGGCCATACCATTGCTAAAACGGGGGTTTAGCATAGCCAAACCCCATCTTAAATCAGCTGCAAAAAACATACTAAGCGACGTTGTTACCAATACGTTATCACGGTCTTTTAATAACGGTGATACACAAGACGGCTCCGGGTTGATGGCTATGGCTCGCAATAGATCAACTAGACCACCAGGGATTCGGAGGAGTGGTCAGGTACGAAAGAAAACAAAACACAATGTTAAGAATGCGTCAGTTGTAAAGAGAAGACGCGTGGTGACAACAAAAAGCGCTACATCAAAAAAAAAAAAAAAAAAGACCAAAGACCCACGTTAAAACAATATTCTAGATCATGGCCTTACTACACAGCATGTCAGAAGAGTGTTTAAAAACCGAACTGGATCTGTTCACAGTGCCGATGACTCAAACAGCTATTGAAAAAAACACTTATAAGAAGTACCACCGTTATCAGCCATATCGGACACATCACCGCTGGAATTTTTTATAGCGGGGACTGGAGAGGATTATGTAGATCTAAACAACACACTAGTATTTTTGCGTCTCAAAATCACTAACGCTGACGGCACGGATATTGCGGACGGAGCACCCGTGGGGCTTATTAATTATCCAGGCGCGACTATATTTTCACAAGTGGATGTGTCGTTAGGAGACCGTCTTATATCGCAGAGTTCTAGTACATACCCTTATCGATGCATAATAGAGTGTCTCACCAATTATGGTAGAGACGCACTTGAAACACTTTTCTCAGCGGCATTGTTTTACAAAGACACGGCGGGACATATGGATGTATCAGACCCCGCAGGTGGTAATCACGGGCTCACAAAAAGAGCTGCTTTTACCAATGCGAGCAATGTCGTGGAACTTCTAGCCCCTATACACAGCGACATATTCTTTCAAGAAAAACTTATGCTTAACGGCGTGGACATTAAAATCCGTATGACAAGGGGTAAAGACGAATTCTGCTTGATGAGGAGCAACGCTGCACAATATAAGCTAAATATTCTATCAGCGTCACTATTTGTAAAAAAAGTGTCTGTATCACCGGCTGTAAGATTGGGGCATGCAAAGACGTTGTTAATGACAACCGCTAAATATCCTATAGATCGCGTGTGTCTGAAAAATTTTTCAATTCCTGCTGGATCACGCGTCTGTAATCAAGAAAATTTATTCTTAGGAACCATGCCAAAATCGGTGGTTCTAGCGATGGTTGATAATGATGCATTTACAGGAGCTTATAATAAAAATCCATTTGCTTTTAAAAACTATGATCTGGAATTTTTGGCTATTTATCTGGATGGCCAGCAACACCCCGCGAAGCCTCTGCAACCAGAATATGAAAGGGGGTCTGCAGTACGTGAATTTT
Source organism: Cranoglanis bouderius (assembly GCA_023630585.1). NCBI lineage: Eukaryota > Metazoa > Chordata > Actinopteri > Siluriformes > Cranoglanididae > Cranoglanis > Cranoglanis bouderius. The sequence goes on along the minus strand of CM042571.1, from coordinate 14,027,125 downwards.
ATCAGTTAGCGCTGGCTTCTGGAAAACATCTTAAAAATCAACCTCTTTCAATAGATAGAGAAGATTTTCTACAGGGGTACACATTGTACGCATTCAATCTCACGCCAGACGAGGAGTGTGGCCAACACATTTCACTCATCAAGTCTGGAAACATCAGACTAGAAGCCCGTTTTAGACAGCCGCTACCCAGAACGATTAATTTGATTGTTTATGCCATATTCGACAGCATAATCGAGGTGTCAAATCGTCGACAGATCCTGGTTGACTACTATTAATATGTAAAATAAAAATTAAAAAAAATGGACACACTAGAACTTACGGCCGTCATGGACAAGATCTCATACAACACATATTTTCTCGGGGTGCTCCCGTGTGACTATCTTCCAAAAGAACCATTAAAAAAATTACCCGCCATGGTAGTGATAAACACGCATCCGTCAGGACTCCCAGGCGAACATTGGTTGTGTATATATATAAACGAAGATGGGGTGGGTTGTTTTTTCGACAGCTTTGGTAATAAACCAGATTACCCACGTTTTCCGTCACTTATTAAAAACTTTCTAAACACCAATTCTAGTGTTGTACAATATTCATCAGTGCAAGTCCAAGATTTTTCATCAGATACATGCGGGCAGCATTGTGTGTTCTTTCTTTACCATATGTCAAAGGGATATAATTATGATTATGTGATGAGTCTGTATACCGATGATTTTATTAAAAATGACAAAAAGGTAACTGTTTTTGTGAAAAAACTAAAACAAAACCGTTGTAATGAAAATGTTTCCAATTGTATACACTGTGTTCAGACATGTGATGTGTTTATGTATCATGCTTAACATTCTCAAATAAACAACAACTAAAGAATAGAACACCCTTTTTTGTTGTTGTTGACTTTTTTATTATCATTATTAATATTACACATACAACACAATCAGTATAATAACAAGTCCAAAATAGGAAACAGAACATACAAAATCTCTGAGATTAATATTTCAACCATTGACTCGCGTCGAGAGGCGGCGAGCTGAATAATGCAGGCTCGTCTGAATAATTTGTGTGTGATGCTGCCGCTTTCTGTCCTTTTTTACTCTTCTTAGATGTGCTGGTTATAATAGGTGTCGTATTGTTTTTGAAAGAGTTAATAACTTGTCTGACATAACGATTCGGCACCGTCGAGTATGGTATATTTAAAATAGAAAAAGCCTGCAGAAACTCATTCCAGCCAATAGGTCTCAGCGCGTCAGAAACCTTTTGTGGAGCAGTGACACCTTTGACTAAATCGAGCATGTGCGACCCGTGGATTGTTCTGCCTTTAAACACAAACTCCCCCGACTCAGCCCAAGATGCAACGTCTTTAGATTTAGAAATTTTATCTAAAATGTAACGAGCGTTTTTTACACTCCTCTGTGGTACATTCTTCAAAACATCGAGCACAACACCGTCTGAAATATCGTGAACCCCCACACCCGTCGCAGAGGACTGTTCTTCTTTTTCAATACCGTCAGGCTGTGGGAGTGTTAATGTTAACGTGTTGGTATCACGGTCCACCTGTCTTGCGATTGTTAAAAAACGTTGTAATGTATTTGTATACAACTTAGCCTTTTCATAATCGTCCAAATCAGATCTGTGCAAAATACTTCTTATGGTCGCATCCAAATCATTCTCCACAACTCGTTGAATAGTCTCGCGCGGGGGTCACTCGTTAGTTTATTTATTTGATGCTGGGGTACTAAAAACATCTTCTCTGCATACTCCATCCCCACCATATTATCTAGATGTGACCAGATTGCTGATAAACGGTATTGCCACACTTAATAACGGTAGTAGAAAACCCCCCTGCTGGTTTATCAGACGTCTTTTTCTCTTAACAGCTATTTTCTTGTCAGCCACAAGCTTCAGAGCACTTTTATTCCTTCTCAGTTTGCGGTATTGTGACACCGTGAGTGGAATATTCCCGTGGAGAACGTTAAGAGCCACTTCACACAAAGTCGCAATGAGTTCATCTGCTGCAGACTGTAAAATGACACGTCTCTGTTTGGGTGTAGCGTTTAATAATATTTTTAAAAGAGGTATGTTTCTACAAAGTCTATCCGACATTTTTTTATTTTTTACAATCCAACACTTTTTCCCCTCAACTATCTTCTTTTCTGTGTGTATACAACAGGATACGTTGAGAGTAAATCTGTTCTGAGCCGATAGTGTTCGGGTGTATTTGTTTTATAATCAATCATTAGGTACCCGAAAGGTTTGTTGGTCGCGTCTTGATAACACTCCATAAAAAATTTTGTGTTACCCGGGTACATTTGTCTTCCTAGTACACTCACTTGGTTGACGTCTCTAGGGTTTTTAAACAACATCAGATAATTTGTGTTTAAGCTTATAGTCCTGCTGGATTTACCCTGACAAAATAAATTCTGCACGATATAAATAGCACTAAGGTTTCTATGGTGAACATACTGTGTGAACACCTTTTCCACCTCGTTGCTCCCGCTGGCCTCTTTCATCAAATCATCCATTATTAACAAAGTAGTTTTGTTGATTGGGAACATTTCATCATCGTTTAGAGTCTGTGGTAGTCCTTCAATAAATTTTATTTTGCATATTTTCAATAATTCATCATACAACGGCTGCCAACAATCATAAATATATACAATGTTTTCAATTTTTTTAGAAATCATCTGTACAGCATTTTGCAACAACATTTTTACAAAATATGACTTTCCTGAGTTTGAAGGCCCACTTATCACACATGAAAATGGGTGTTGTAATCTGAAATCAAAACCACCAGTGTCTCGAACACCCCTGTGTTCAAAAAACATGTCAGAACCCATAGGGAATTGTTGTGAAATCAGGGAGGAGCACACGTTTGTTGTACACTACCTTAAACTTTTTGACGACTGTCCTATTGTGAAGTGTGAAGCGTTTTTTATCTCTCGCTATACTATCGGTGTGTGCCAGTATATGACGACCGTTATCACCCGCCACGACATAGTTATCAACAAGTCCGATCAGTGTGTCTAACCTAATGGCTTTTGAGTTTACAGCATTGAGCGTGATACCTTTGACCTTCATACAAACAGACCCCTTAGCAGTACGGTAGCCGTATGTTTTCGGACCCCCTGAACAAAACTCTACAATATGGTCGCCATCCCCAATTTCGTCAGTTAGATTACCGAGGTAAGGCCCCAATGGGGGGTCCCAGTCGCCATCTCTAGATGTAAAGATAACGCTGTCTGTGTCACTGTACAACAACCTATCACCCAACTTGTCCATTAGATCATACAGTTCTAGACGCGCATGCGCTGTTGTAAACGCACCAAGGAAGATGTTAATGTCGCGGGTCTGCCCACATTTACCATCAGTGTAACACCATTGTATTAGAGCAACAGTGTCTGACACGAACGAGAAGTGTTTAACGTCATGTCCACCACCAAAAATGTGTTGGGCGAACTGCTCAGGATCTGAAAGCAACTCTGTACACGGTAAATTTTCACGCATAGAGAATCGACCCCAAAGCGAGTTCAACAGAAGTTTATTAATAGACCTACGTGCGGGGTTAAGGATTATCTTGTCGTGATTCAGTTTAATGCCCTCTTTTTCAAAATAATCGGCTATGTATGCCTCTTTGTCTGCGTCTGTCACAACACTCACGGGGAATCCGCTGGCCTCTTGTTTGTACTGTAAAAACGTTTTAACATAATCACAAAACAAGGTTTCCGAACGCTGTGGAAAATGCCACACCTCATCCACTTTCGTAACAACATACCCCTTCTCCACAGCTTTTAACAACTCAATACTGACCCAACAACCTGAAATGGATCTTTCCTCATCATCATGTCTACATGGGGGTGTCTGATTCTGCTGGTCGGCACAGGTACGACAGAGCGGAAACATAAGCTTACCACCGGTCCTATAAGGAAGGACGGGGTGAAGCAGTTTTCTCGGCGGCAGCACCGTGGCTTTGACAAATCCATAATAATTTTCAAGAGGTTCAAAATCCTTAAAAATTATTTGGGGATGACCTATGGGGTAACATTTCTTGGCCTGACAATATGGATACAGACTTGTGAAGTCGACATAGCGTATTTTCTCACCGATGTCAACTTTATGATATAATTTGTACGCATTAGTACGCCCACCAAATAATGCTTCACGCGGTTTCAGTCTCTCAGGATGCGTATATGTAGCCATAAATGCCATTACATCAACATCAGTCTGTTTAGCATTGTTCCAATCACACTCCCACATCACCTCCACATCCAACCCATAAGTGTGTGTTAAAATTTCCACCTTATCGTCAAACTGTCTTCTGAGTGTACCGTAAGACACTTTTGATAAGGGATTTGTATGATTGGGGTTATAAAGACATTCATGCCCGTGAAACATACAACCGTTGAATTCGAATGCTTTTTTTACACCGTCTTTTTCATAATAACCATCGAGATGATATTTACCAATCATCATCTCACCACGGTTTAACGCGTGTTGAATATCTAGACCACGTGATGTTTTGACATACTCAAGCCATTCAATGGATATGTTTGAGTATGTCTTGTTCTGGTGTGTGTAAGCATTGTTATGTGTTAGGGCTAATGTGTCTTTTGGCAGAAAGTGTGTTTTATACACGGCCATACAGCATGCCGCCAAGGTAGTGTATCTAAACGGATCGAGTTTGGTGCATTGAATGAATTCATAGCGATATTTTAAGCAAGCCTCACGTAAAAGTATGACGTCATTCCTACCATACATACTAAGTTCTTCTTTAAAATCAAACACCTTGCCCGATACTGTTGCGTACCACTCGTCAAACAGCGCCCTCTCTTTGTCAGACATTGTCTCATAGCCGTAGAAGTGTTTGTCCGGGTATGGCCCTATGTAATCCTCATTTTCTTTTCTGTTGAAAATGTGTGGAAAATAACCTTTCTCTGCACAGTTTAGATTTAACGCAGCAGGTGTCATTGCCAGACGCATGGGTATGAATGAATAGCTGTCGATAAAGCGCTGGTTGAATGTGTCGTCACACATTAGAATTACCCTACAGCCTTGCATTGTGATTTTAAGCGTGTGTCCCGCGTTTGTGAAATATTCCAAAAGTATAAAGTTATCAAAACCAGAAGCATTGTGGGCTATCCATGTGAAATTCCGATAACGTGGTCGTCTAAACTTTTTAACGAGTCTTTCTACGCAATCTGGACCAGCGGCTGTGAACTCTTCCCCTTTAAACGTTATTGCGCATACAAAATTAGCTTTGTGTTTACCATTCACACACTGTGTTTCAAAATCATAGAATATGTACTTGTCACTAGGTGGTTCGATCTTTGTGGGTTGTATAAAACATTGATGCACACCACCATTAACCGTTTCAGCACGGCAGTGTACACACACAGCACCAACACATGTGTGTTTTTTTGAGTTTGTGGCACTGACATGGTAACGCCTATGACATTTTTGACAGTATTTCGTGACATCGCATTGCGCATGTTCTTGTCCTGATGCCGGTCGTTTATGGGCGTAGTAACAATAGTCAGATTTGCAGTACCGTGAACATTCGATGCAACGTCTTGTTTTGACGGGCTGTTTATAACAATCAGGATCATTGCAGACATCGCATACATATTTGCAACGATGATCTCTACGACTAGTAAAACCTTGATAACAGTAGTCGCACACATATGGAGTACCTATGAATGCATTCAGCTTCTTAATCATAAAATAGTGCCCATCGTGCAGGTACAAGAACACTGTGTTGTGATGACGTGCATCAGTGGTCATAAACTTTTCCAGCATGCCTGTGTTTGATCTGTGGAAGACCACTATTTTTATGTTTAACATGTGCTCAAAACACGTGATATCATTAAACCTTATCTTATACTGTTCCGAATACCCGACAGCCTTCTGCAACGATACAGCTATGGTTTGCAGTTCTGTGAATGATTTTTGGGGGTTTAGAAAATGTGCCAGACAGATTGCAAAACACAGATTGTTAGATTTGTTTACGGGGCAGAACAGATTCATCCTATTCCTACTGATTACCTCGTTATGGGCGAGATCACGCACTTTTCGATAACCACCACCTTGTTTACTCCGTGCTACAGTTACTTTTAGATCTAAACTATCGTCAACCCGCACATCTGTGTTACTCTGCATAATCTTCTCGAGCTGATTTATGAATATGTCCGCACAATAGTCGTTGCTAGGTGACAAGACTGCATTAACATCAGAGTTTAGACTAGGACCGCTCAACGTTATGTTAATTAACCCGCCATCCCCTGCCAACAGTCTGGAAAATGATACTATTTCCGCCATTATATCGTGTAGAAATATAGTGTATGCGGCCATGTCTACATCAGGTAGCACCCTTAGATTTATACGTCGATGTATCTCCACACTATTGAATCTAGGTCTCGCAACAATCGTGTATTCACCTATATCACCACCCTCTCTTACAAGTTTGTCGATAGTGTCGCTTGTTAACACTATATTTTGTTGTGTATCATGTGAATGATGCGATAAATCATCCACACACACCCCACCCTGTTGTGAATTTAAAATGTCAGATGAGTCTAATGCCGAATCTGACTGTTGTTCTGTCCGGACAACCGACATTGATCTCACCATATTTAATAAATTCACCAACGTGTCGTTTGTAGATGTAGGTCTATTCATATCCTCTAGTGTCTGAATTAAATAACACAATGTTTCGGTGTTGGTTCTCTGATCGCCTAGGTCGTCTTGTCTAAATCTAGATACTCGTCCGTGATCACAACATTCCTCATCCCGACAACGTTTTGCCATTTTAAAAAAGAAATTTATTTAAACAACAACCTTGATAACTGTAAACATAAAACAAAAACACTACCAAATAACGACTATCACAAACACACTACCACTAACAACTAACACTAATCACATGTTTTATAATGATTGGGGTATATAAGGATTTTTTTCTTTTTTTTCCAACTCACCCGAGTTTGTGTTTGAGCAAGTGTACAATCTCTTTTAACAAATCAGTCGTTAGTTTTTGATCCTCTGCTATTCGTTGGGTTTGGCGGCCGTACAATGTCTGTTTTGCTAAAATGTGGTTAAAATATATCCCGTATTGTTGTTGTGTAGCGATTAAATCCCGAGCACAACATTCCTGCTTCTTTTCAAGAATATCCAAACGAACGGTTAAATCCCGAGCATAGCATTCCTGCTTCTTTTCAAGAATATCCAAACGATCGGTTAAATCCCGAGCATAACATTCCTGCTTCTTTTCAAGAATATCCAGACGATCCTCAATGGGCTTGAGACAGATCCGTATCGTGTCGATTAAATGTTGATTAACGTTTTCCGTTTCCCGACTGTATGCCTCCTGGTTTGATGGTAGAGGTTGTGTGTCGACATCCGTGATTTGCGTTTCTACCTCCTCGTACGCACGTACCGGGGTAAATTCGACCGCATCCCATGATTCTAGCAGTTTGTCATCCCAGCTAATACCATCACACGTATTGTCGTCGGAAGACTTATCCACGAACACCTCTGTGGTAAAAAGAACACTTTGGTTATCGTATTAATTAGGTAAAAGCTAAAACAACTTTTTTTTTTTTTTTTTTTTTAACAACATAACATATATGGCACCTACCATCTGACACGCCGCTCGATTGTCTCGCGCGTTTTCGGAAGGGGTTTGTCGATGGGTTTTCTGAATTATCTACACGACCAACAGACTCCGTGTGGATCTGCGCTATTGTAATCTCTTTACACTCATCTGGTTTAAAAACGCTACGGATGATAGGCTGTGGTGTCTGATTAGCGCATCCAGATACGCCGGTCTTGTTTACAAGACTTGATAAACCTGCTGATGAAAACAGTCATATGACATAAGTACAATTTTAACATTTTTCAACAATCATGTAAACATTTTTCAACAAACATGTAAACATTACAATACCACATACAGAGTGGGGGGATATTCACACTCTCTCGCTGTGTCACGCGCTCTGAGACCGGTCTATCATACGGCTTCGATCCTACGGTCAGCCAAATAACAGACGCTTTAATACTATACATAACATCATACATTATAATTACCACATGGGTATGTGTACAACATTTATACGCACCGCTCGCTTGGTTCAGGTAACAAATCTCATCAACAATAGCTTCAATTTCGTTCACATCACCTGGATCGTTAGAGAACCTGTTTAAGCATTTTACATCAGAACAACGTCTCATAATTCTTAACAACAATAATAAAAACATAATAATAAACATACTCACTGTTATGATAGACGGCCATCTTCTCTGGAAATAGTCTTACAAACCAAACTAACAAAAACTTTGACTCGTCCACGGCTTTTATTTAAACATCAGTTTTTCAGAACACACACACACACACACACACACACACACACACACACACACACGCACACACACAGACAGAGGACAGGCAAACGTTATAAACCACACATGTTCACGCTTCATTCACGAGAGTTCGTAATTACGCTTCTAGGGTCTTTAGGAGTTCACGGGGCGGTCATTGTAACAGATAATTGCACTAAAAAAATCACAGATAAGTATACAAACCATAGCTCTTTAACTATTTGTTTTTTTTTTTTTTTTAAACACTAACTCCAGGTCACACACGAGCACACGCACAGGGCGGTAGGGGGTAGGTGGCCTGAAAAAGTGTGAAATCCTTGGGATTACCCCCATTAGCACACACCCACACTGACACAAAAGACGACACCACTCATTTCAACACGTATTCTTGGTGAAATAAACATCGTCCTTCTATGGGTTTGGGAAACTCAAGGATCAACCACCGTGTGGGTATTACGGATCCTCTTCTATGTTTTATCCACAACTATTTATTTAATCAATAGCTTTTTCAACACACACATAGCGGGGGTGTAAAAACCATTAACACACACACACACACACAAACACGCACACACACACACACACACGCACACATGGGAAATGCAACTCCTCACAGACAGACAGAGGACAGGAAAAAATAAACATAAATGTACAGCCATAAATTACACATGTTCATGGGACCTTCACGAGTCCATAAATTATACAAACGTCAGGGGGTCATAAATCAATTTTTGACATAAAGTATATGATATAACTACTAACCACCTAATCAAATCATAAACAGTAGTGTAGTAAATATCAACCAAACACACATAAACTAGACACGTCGATCACTCAATGAATCGTTAAATCATTAAATAAATAAATAAATAAATACTTCTAGAAATATCCGCAATGCATTATGGGAGATAAGCAATGCGCCGGCAGGAACCAATCAGACGCGAGAGGTTTTTTGAGCGTCGTTTCTGTAACGAATGGATTTAACTGTACAGCGATATTCACCACTAAATCCTGTTAAAGTGATCAGAAATGTTTTTTTTTTTTATTTTTATTTAACAAAAATGCATACTCAATACAAATACACAATTCAACAACATTCAAAATGTCTTAAAGAAATCATACATAGTACAGAATATCCAACCATGTACCTCAATCCAAAAACCCTTATACCTTCACAAACTAAAACCCAACAAAAAACAAAAAAAGGAGAACAAAGGCTGAATTTTCACAAAGGACACTTTTTTTTTTTTTTTTTTTTTTTTTTTATTAGCCAAAAAGCATGCACAACACATTCCACAAATCATAAATCCATAGAACATCAAAAAGCCAGAACTCATTCAAAGAAAGCAATAATCCACAAAATTAAAAAGCTATCACTCAAATTTCATGAAAACATCAAAACTCCTAAAGCAAATTCCATGAAAACATCCAAATGTACGTCAGTAATGATACTAATAGGTTGTGGCATTCAAGCCATGATTTATTGGTATCAACTGGCCCAAAGTGTGCCAAGAAAACATTCCCAACACTATTACACTACCTTCACCAGCCTGGACTGTAGTCACAAGGCAGGTTGGGTCCATGGATTCATGCCGTTGGCACCAAAATCTGACCCTACCATCTGAATTAGAAGCCGTGCTACCCCATTGAAACTTAATTGCCAAAAATTCTACAGCATGGTTACCCTGATTTATTTCCACCTGTCAGATAAAAAGATTTCATATCGGAGTCCGACAAATCCATTCGTCGATGGAAAGTAACTGGTATACAAGGTCATTAAAATACCCGATCACTTCCGAGATCCTCAAATCATTTTGATCTTATTTTCATACTTGAAAAATCAGTCTCCGTAGAAACCATCAAAAATTGCCATCGCCGACTATATTGCAAGTCGTCAAGGCGGGGTATTGGGTAAAGTTTTCAACTAGCAATAATCGCGCCTCGGATAAACCTCATAGGCTACGATACTGCCACTGCGCAAAGCTAAAGAACCGTCTCGCGACACCAGGAGATGAACTCAGATGATCAACAAACCCGCCGACGGTAGACAGCAAATAACCACCTAATCAAATCATAAACAGTAGTGTAGTAAATATCAACCAAACACACATAAACTAGACACGTCGATCACTCAATGAATCGTTAAATCATTAAATAAATAAATAAATAAATACTTCTAGAAATATCCGCAATGCATTATGGGAGACAAGCAATGCGCCGGCAGGAACCAATCAGACGCGAGAGGTTTTTTGAGCGTCGTTTCTGTAACGAATGGATTTAACTGTACAGCGATATTCACCACTAAATCCTGTTAAAGTGATCAGAAATGTTTTCTGACTTATTCAGAAACATAACTACAGCAACTGAAGTCAGCTTTGTAGCGCAAACACTTCCTGATAGCCGCTCGTGGCTGCCGACGTCATTACGAAAGCACGCAAAAAACAAAACACACAGTGCACGTGACACGACAAGAGAGATATTGTGGATGTTTTATGAAATTATGTAGTCGTGTTCAAATCTTTGTAGCAATTATGCGTGTAAATGGGATATTACAAAAATGTTAGCGAGTCAAATCGAAGTGTTTTTATTTTTTTACTTCCGGTGTGGAACGCGCGATTTCGCACCACTAGATGGCAGTGCGAGTCGGGACCCGATTTCACGTCACCTGACCGATTTGACCTGCGCATGCGCACATTTTTAATGCTTCACTTTACACCATGCTTTGATCAAGTATCAATTAACCGGAGTAGAAAACTGCCTTAATGTTTGATAACTGTTTACATCACATTCTAAGCTTTACTACATGTTCTCATGTTAGCATACATTTTATTACATTTTATTTTTATTTAACAAAAATGCATACTCAATACAAATACACAATTCAACAACATTCAAAATGTCTTAAAGAAATCATACATAGTACAGAATATCCAACCATGTACCTCAATCCAAAAACCCTTATACCTTCACAAACTAAAACCCAACAAAAAACAAAAAAAGGAGAACAAAGGCTGAATTTTCACAAAGGACACTTTTTTTTTTTTTTTTTTTTTTTTTTATTAGCCAAAAAGCATGCACAACACATTCCACAAATCATAAATCCATAGAACATCAAAAAGCCAGAACTCATTCAAAGAAAGCAATAATCCACAAAATTAAAAAGCTATCACTCAAATTTCATGAAAACATCAAAACTCCTAAAGCAAATTCCATGAAAACATCCAAATGTACGTCAGTAATGATACTAATAGGTTGTGGCATTCAAGCCATGATTTATTGGTATCAACTGGCCCAAAGTGTGCCAAGAAAACATTCCCAACACTATTACACTACCTTCACCAGCCTGGACTGTAGACACAAGGCAGGTTGGGTCCATGGATTCATGCCGTTGGCACCAAAATCTGACCCTACCATCTGAATTAGAAGCCGTGCTACCCCATTGAAACTTAATTGCCAAAAATTCTACAGCATGGTTACCCTGATTTATTTCCACCTGTCAGATAAAAAGATTTCATATCGGAGTCCGACAAATCCATTCGTCGATGGAAAGTAACTGGTATACAAGGTCATTAAAATACCCGCTCACTTCCGAGATTCACAAATTACTTTCATCTTATTTTCATACTTGAAAAATCAGTCTCCGTAGAGATCATCAAAAATTGCCATCGCCGACTATATTGCAAGTCGTCAAGGCGGGGTATTGGGTAAAGTTTTCAACTAGCAATAATCGCGCCTCGGATAAACCTCATAGGCTACGATACTGCCACTGCGCAAAGCTAAAGAACCGAATCGCGACACCAGGAGATGAACTCAGATGATCAACAAACCCGCCGACGGTAGACAGCAAATAACCACCTAATCAAATCATAAACAGTAGTGTAGTAAATATCAACCAAACACACATAAACTAGACACGTTGATCACTCAATGAATCGTTAAATCATTAAATAAATAAATAAATAAATAAATACTTCTAGAAATATCCGCAATGCATTATGGGAGATAAGCAATGCGCCGGCAGGAACCAATCAGACGCGAGAGGTTTTTTGAGCGTCGTTTCTGTAACGAATGGATTTAACTGTACAGCGATATTCACCACTAAATCCTGTTAAAGTGATCAGAAATGTTTTCTGACTTATTCAGAAACATAACTACAGCAACTGAAGTCAGCTTTGTAGCGCAAACACTTCCTGATAGCCGCTCGTGGCTGCCAACGTCATTACGAAAGCACGCAAAAAACAAAACACACAGTGCACGTGACACGACAAGAGAGATATTTGGGATGTTTTATGAAATTATGTAGTCGTGTTCAAATCTTTGTAGCAATTATGCGTGTAAATGGGATATTACAAAAATGTTAGCGAGTCAAATCGAAGTGTTTTTATTTTTTTACTTCCGGTGTGGAAAGCACGATATCGCACCACTAGATGGCAGTGCGTGTCGGGACCCGATTTCACGTCACCTGACCGATTTGACCTGCGCATGCGCACATTTTTAATGCTTCACTTTACACCATGCTTTGATCAAGTATCAATTAACCGGAGTAGAAAACTGCCTTAATGTTTGATAACTGTTTACATCACATTCTAAGCTTTACTACATGTTCTCATGTTAGCATACATTTTATTACATGTACCTCAATCCAAAAACCCTTATACCTTCACAAACTAAAACCCAACAAAAAACAAAAAAAGGAGAACAAAGGCTGAATTTTCACAAAGGACACTTTTTTTTTTTTTTTTTTTTTTTTTTTTTTTTATTAGCCAAAAAGCATGCACAACACATTCCACAAATCATAAATCCATAGAACATCAAAAAGCCAGGACTCATTCAAAGAAAGCAATAATCCGCAAAATTAAAAAGCTATCACTCAAATTTCATGAAAACATCAAAACTCCTAAAGCAAATTCCATGAAAACATCCAAATGTACGTCAGTAATGATACTAATAGGTTGTGGCATTCAAGCCATGATTTATTGGTATCAACTGGCCCAAAGTGTGCCAAGAAAACATTCCCAACACTATTACACTACCTTCACCAGCCTGGACTGTAGACGCAAGGCAGGCTGGGTCCATGGATTCATGCCGTTGGCACCAAAATCTGACCCTACCATCTGAATTAGAAGCCGTGCTACCCCATTGAAACTTAATTGCCAAAAATTCTACAGCATGGTTACCCTGATTTATTTCCACCTGTCAGATAAAAAGATTTCATATCGGAGTCCGACAAATCCATTCATCGATGGAAAATAACTGGTATACAAGGTCATTAAAATACCCGATCACTTCCGAGTTTCACAAATTACTTTGATCTTATTTTCATACTTGGAAAAATCAGTCTCCGTAGAGAACATCAAAAATTGCCATCGCCGACTATATTGCAAGTCGTCAAGGCGGGGTATTGGGTAAAGTTTTCAACTAGCAATAATCGCGCCTCGGATAAACCTCATAGGCTACGATACTGCCACTGCGCAAAGCTAAAGAACCGTCTCGCGACACCAGGAGATGAACTCAGATGATCAACAAACCCGCCGACGGTAGACAGCAAATAACCACCTAATCAAATCATAAACAGTAGTGTAGTAAATATCAACCAAACACACATAAACTAGACACGTCGATCACTCAATGAATCGTTAAATCATTAAATAAATAAATAAATAAATACTTCTAGAAATATCCGCAATGCATTATGGGAGACAAGCAATGCGCCGGCAGGAACCAGACGCGAGAGGTTTTTTGAGCGTCGTTTCTGTAACGAATGGATTTAACTGTACAGCGATATTCACCACTAAATCCTGTTAAAGTGATCAGAAATGTTTTCTGACTTATTCAGAAACATAACTACAGCAACTGAAGTCAGCTTTGTAGCGCAAACACTTCCTGATAGCCGCTCGTGGCTGCCGACGTCATTACGAAAGCACGCAAAAAACAAAACACACAGTGCACGTGACACGACAAGAGAGATATTTGGGATGTTTTATGAAATTATGTAGTCGTGTTCAAATCTTTGTAGCAATTATGCGTGTAAATGGGATATTACAAAAATGTTAGCGAGTCAAATCGAAGTGTTTTTATTTTTTTACTTCCGGTGTGGAAAGCGCGATATCGCACCACTAGATGGCAGTGCGTGTCGGGACCCGATTTCACGTCACCTGACCGATTTGACCTGCGCATGCGCACATTTTTAATGCTTCACTTTACACCATGCTTTGATCAAGTATCAATTAACCGGAGTAGAAAACTGCCTCAATGTTTGATAACTGTTTACATCACATTCTAAGCTTTATTACATGTGTCATGTTAGATGTTATGGCATGTACAATTATAATCAGGCCCAGATTAACACAGTGTGGTGCCCTACGGTGATAGTGAGTGACACCCTGATGGTGACGCTCACTTACTGAGATAGGAGCTAAACCGGGATGGTCGTTCACCAACTCAGCAACTTTCCGGTACACTGACACCAAAGAGCGAACCATCAGAGAGATGTTCAGGCTCTGAGAGCGATGAAACATTTCCATGTACAGTGCTAAGTGACAAAGCTCCAAATACTTCTTATGAGGCGATCAAGACGGGAACAACGATTCCCTTAAAGAAAGGGAATTTCCCTAGTCTGTCATCAGCGTAAATGGAGAGTCTTCCTATGGGTATGGTATGGGTAGTGTTGTCACAGGATGAGAATATTTCTCAGTGGCAAAAATCTTCATGTACATTTCACCATTTGTGTATTTATTGTAGCTAAAGGACTGTGCAGGAAGAAGGACGTAAAGCCTCTGTTACCACTCTCAAGCAAAGAAAGAGTTCCATCCGTATCTTCTGAGACTCCGGAGTAGAAGCTTTATTTCAAGACAAGACAAGAACGCTTCATTAAGTTCGTCATCTAACCCTGGAGCACCACACAGATCAGTAAATAAATACACCACAAATCATAGTCTTACACACATTTCTAAAATACATCCACAACTTTCTATTAGCAATAAACATATCCTCAACCATGATAAATTGTCATAGCATGGTTTTGACTAGCAGTAACCACGCTTCGGATAAACTTCATGAGCTACAACACAGGAAAGCTTAGTTTAGCGACACCAGGAGGCAAATTCAAATGATTAACAAACCTGTAGACGCTAACCAGTAAATAAGCACCTAATCAAAGCTTAAACAATAGTGTAATAAATATCAACTGAACACGCACAGACTAGACATGCTGATTACTGGACGACCCATTAAATCGTTTTTAAAAATATTTGTTAAAATATCCACAGTAGATTATGGGAGGCAAGTAAGATGAGGGCAGGAGCCAATCAGAAATGAGAGTTTTGGGAACCTAAAACACTAAATATTTTATTGGTATAAATTAATTTACTTTCTTTAACTCACTATGTACTACCTTTGCACACTTTACCTCACTAGCTCAGGTTATTTACTCTTTCGTGTGGTGTGTGTACTTAATACTTGTTGTTTTTTTTGCATTGATACCGATATAATGATAAAAGAATTATTATTGATATACAGGTGCATCTCAATAAATTAGAATGTCGTGGAAAAGTTCATTTATTTCAGTAATTCAACTCAAATTGTGAAACTCGTGTATTAAATAAATTCAATGCACACAGACTGAAGTAGTTTAAGTCTTTGGTTCTTTTAATTGTGATGATTTTGGCTCACATTTAACAAAAACCCACCAATTCACTATCTCAACAAATTAGAATACTTCATAAGACCAATAAAAAAAACATTTTTAGTGAATTGTTGGCCTTCTGGAAAGTATGTTCATTTACTGTACATGTACTCAATACTTGGTAGGGGCTCCTTTTGCTTTAATTACTGCCTCAATTCGGCGTGGCATGGAGGTGATCAGTTTGTGGCACTGCTGAGGTGGTATGGAAGCCCAGGTTTCTTGGACAGTGGCCTTCAGCTCATCTGCATTTTTGGGTCTCTTGTTTCTCATTTTCCTCTTGACAATACCCCATAGATTCTCTATGGGGTTCAGGTCTGGTGAGTTTGCTGGCCAGTCAAGCACACCAACACCATGGTCATTTAACCAACTTTTGGTGCTTTTGGCAGAGTGGGCAGGTGCCAAATCCTGCTGGAAAATGAAATCAGCATCTTCAAAAAGCTGGTCAGCAGAAGGAAGCATGAAGTGCTCCAAAATTTCTTGGTAAACGGGTGCAGTGACTTTGGTTTTCAAAACACACAATGGACCAACACCAGCAGATGACATTGCACCCCAAATCATCACAGACTGTGGAAACTTAACACTGGACTTCAAGCAACTTGGGCTATGAGCTTCTCCACCCTTCCTCCAGACTCTAGGACCTTGGTTTCCAAATGAAATACAAAACTTGCTCCCATCTGAAAAGAGGATATTGGACCACTGGGCAACAGTCCAGTTCTTCTTCTCCTTAGCCCAGGTAAGACACCTCTGACGTTGTCTGTGGTTCAGGAGTGGCTTAACAAGAGGAATACGACAACTGTAGCCAAATTCCTTGGCACGTCTGTGTGTGGTGGCTCTTGATGCCTTGACCCCAGCCTCAGTCCATTCCTTGTGAAGTTCACTCAAATTCTTGAATTGATTTTGTTTGACAATCCTCATAAGGCTGCGTTTCTCTCGGTTGGTTGTGCATCTTTTTCTTCCACAATTTTTCCTTCCACTCAACTTTCTGTTAACATGCTTGGATACAGCACTCTGTGAACAGCCAGCTTCTTTGGCAATGAATGTTTGTGGCTTACCTAGTGAACCAAACTGAGAGACCATTTTGAAGGCTCAGGAAACCTTTGCAGGTGTTTTGAGTTGATTAGCTGATTGGCATGTCACCATATTCTAATTTGTTGAGATAGTGAATTGGTGGGTTTTTGTTAAATATGAGCCAAAATCATCACAATTAAAAGAACCAAAGACTTAAACTACTTCAGTCTGTGTGCATTGAATTTATTTAATATACGAGTTTCACAATTTGAGTTGAATTACTGAAATAAACGAACTTTTCCACGACATTCTAATTTATTGAGATGCACCTGTAATGTAAGAGCGCTTAGGCCTCAGCTATTTCTGGGGAAAATGTAATAGCACAGTGTAGCCACTGGGGGCAGCAGTGTTGCTTCTAATGCAGCTTTGTGTGCAGTGATCTTACTGTCTGGCACAGATACTGTATACATGCTTCTTACTTAGATAACAAGTTGAATATTTCCTGACTTATTTCGAAGCACAATTTATTCAGAAACAGCATCACCAGCCATCACAATAGCAACTGATTTCAGCTTTGTAATGTAGACACTTCCTGATTGGCCGCTTCACTCTCAGGAGGAGTGATAGTTTAAAGGTTTGTATGCATCCCTTTTTCTGGGATATGAGTTTTTATGTTTATTATAGGTAATTAACAACAACAACAACAATAAAAGATTATATTCCATTAAAAACAATTACTCTATTCTATAAAAGGTTATTTTATTCAAATTTTGTTGTTTTGTTTTGTTTAAGAAAACATCCTGGTATTTCTACAAATGTGCAATGGCAGCGGAAACAGATGAAGCATTTGCTCCTTTCTTCTTTCAATAAAGGGGACTGACTCCATATTAATGCTCATGGTTTTGGACCAAGCATATATAGGTGTGATGGTCAGGTGTCCACATACTTTTGGCCATATCGTGGGTGGACACCTGACCATCTTACTTAGAAGAAGAAGCCGAACGGACCAAATGTGGATAAAAAAAACAACAACAAACATTTCTTGCTGAATTCATGTGAGCAAGAGTGATAGTAAACACAAGGGTGAATAACAATTTCTCTCACGCACAACTTTGAATGATGGAAATGAGAGAGGAGTCAAAAAGAGCAAAGTCCAAAGCTGGTAGTTTCACTCAAAACAGTAATTGTGTGTTAAAATGCAGGATGAGACTTTCATCTCCAGAGGAGACATTACTGTCATATTAGTGATAATGAACATACATTACAAATGAAAGCAGCCAAAAGCTCCTGCTTGGTGAGTGAAATATATTAAATGGCTGATTTTATAGCCTTACATTACATTTCATTCAAGGGGGTTGAGATTTGTTTCAATGTAGTAATAAAATACAGTATGTAGCAGTTTCATACCTGAATGAGGCCAATCAAGTTTTGCCTGCTTAATTTTGAGTTGTTGATGAATGTCTGTGTGATTTAGTATCATTTATGAGGGAGGGCCCTGAAGGCTCCTTGAAAAGGTCAAATCTGAAAATGCAGAACTCCCCCATCCACCCATCCATTTTCCATACTGCTTATCCTACATCAGCCTACCACATCAGCCTACAACGCATGTCTTTGGACAGGGGGAGGAAACCAGAGTAGCTGGAGGAAACTTCCGAAGCTCAGAGGGAACGTGCAAGCTCCACACACACACACAGAGTGGAGGTAGGATTCAAGCCCCCAACCCTGGAGGTGCGAGGCAAACATGCTAACCACTAAGCCATTGTGCCCCGAAGAACTCCCCCAGAACTCCTCCAAAATTCCCAAATGGTAATGTGCAATGCTATCCCAGAAATCCTCAAAACAGTGGCCCCATCTCACTGGCATAAGGGTAGAGGTAAAGACGAAGCAGAACTGTTCTAAATGGTGGAGTTGATATATTAACAAACAAACTAACACAGCGCTATCCCAACAAAATTCTGGCAAACAAATAGCTCTGTTTGGTGGAATGCAATGTTAATTATTTAGCTAGCTTTTTTTTTTTTTTTTTTTTTTTGGTAGAATGAGTCATTTTGCTCAGATTGCTTGGTCTTTTAATGTGCATACAAAGTATAAAATCCAACACCTTCCCAAAAGATGTTCTGTTGTGGCCTACGTGATGTCATAAACAATGGTTTATCTAGTTGGTAAGCTTGCTCTTGCATTACTTCTAGCACGCACAATATAACACAATATTTCAGACAGTTATCCTTTTTTACCAGACATTTTTGTTTTGCCCCTTGTTTAACCCCTTACTAGAGATCGAACCACATTTCCTTCTACAAGACAAATTACTTGCACTACGCACTTTAGTAAGAACAATATACTAATACTGGGTAGGGCCTCCCTTTGCTCTCAAAACAGCCTCAATACTTTGTGGCATGGAATCCACAAGATGTTGGAAAAATTCCTTTGAGATTGTGGTCCATGTCGACATGATTGCATCACGCAGTTCCTGCAGATTATGTGTGTTCAGGTGCACTTTCAAGCGGCGAATCTCCCGTTCTAACACATCCCAAAGGTGTTCTACTGGATTCAGATCCGGTGACTGGGAAGGCCACTGAAGAACATTGAACTTCGTGAAACCAGTTCGAGACGACTTTTGCTTTGTGACACGGTGCATTACCATGCTGGAAGTAGCCATTAGAAGATGGTAAATTGTGGCCGTGAAGGGATGCACATGGTCAGTAATGATACTAATAGGTTGTGGCATTCAAGCCATGATTTATTGGTATCAACTGGCCCAAAGTGTGCCAAGAAAACATTCCCAACACTATTACACTACCTTCACCAGCCTGGACTGTAGACGCAAGGCAGGCTGGGTCCATGGATTCATGCCGTTGGCACCAAAATCTGACCCTACCATCTGAATTAGAAGCCGTGCTACCCCATTGAAACTTAATTGCCAAAAATTCTACAGCATGGTTACCCTGATTTATTTCCACCTGTCAGATAAAAAGATTTCATATCGGAGTCCGACAAATCCATTCATCGATGGAAAGTAACTGGTATACAAGGTCATTAAAATACCCGATCACTTCCGAGATCCTCAAATCATTTTGATCTTATTTTCATACTTGAAAAATCAGTCTCCGTAGAGATCATCAAAAATTGCCATCGCCGACTATATTGCAAGTCGTCAAGGCGGGGTATTGGGTAAAGTTTTCAACTAGCAATAATCGCGCCTCGGATAAACCTCATAGGCTACGATACTGCCACTGCGCAAAGCTAAAGAACCGTCTCGCGACACCAGGAGATGAACTCAGATGATCAACAAACCCGCCGACGGTAGACAGCAAATAACCACCTAATCAAATCATAAACAGTAGTGTAGTAAATATCAACCAAACACACATAAACTAGACACGTCGATCACTCAATGAATCGTTAAATCATTAAATAAATAAATAAATAAATACTTCTAGAAATATCCGCAATGCATTATGGGAGATAAGCAATGCGCCGGCAGGAACCAATCAGACGCGAGAGGTTTTTTGAGCGTCGTTTCTGTAACGAATGGATTTAACTGTACAGCGATATTCACCACTAAATCCTGTTAAAGTGATCAGAAATGTTTTCTGACTTATTCAGAAACATAACTACAGCAACTGAAGTCAGCTTTGTAGCGCAAACACTTCCTGATAGCCGCTCGTGGCTGCCGACGTCATTACGAAAGCACGCAAAAAACAAAACACACAGTGCACGTGACACGACAAGAGAGATATTTGGGATGTTTTATGAAATTATGTAGTCGTGTTCAAATCTTTGTAGCAATTATGCGTGTAAATGGGATATTACAAAAATGTTAGCGAGTCAAATCGAAGTGTTTTTATTTTTTTACTTCCGGTGTGGAAAGCGCGATATCGCACCACTAGATGGCAGTGCGTGTCGGGACCCGGTTTCACGTCACCTGACCGATTTGACCTGCGCATGCGCACATTTTTAATGCTTCACTTTACACCATGCTTTGATCAAGTATCAATTAACCGGAGTAGAAAACTGCCTTAATGTTTGATAACTGTTTACATCACATTCTAAGCTTTACTACATGTTCTCATGTTAGCATACATTTTATTACATGTACCTCAATCCAAAAACCCTTATACCTTCACAAACTAAAACCCAACAAAAAACAAAAAAAGGAGAACAAAGGCTGAATTTTCACAAAGGACACTTTTTTTTTTTTTTTTTTTTTTTTTTTTATTCGCCAAAAAGCATGCACAACACATTCCACAAATCATAAATCCATAGAACATCAAAAAGCCAGAACTCATTCAAAGAAAGCAATAATCCACAAAATTAAAAAGCTATCACTCAAATTTCATGAAAACATCAAAACTCCTAAAGCAAATTCCATGAAAACATCCAAATGTACGTCAGTAATGATACTAATAGGTTGTGGCATTCAAGCCATGATTTATTGGTATCAACTGGCCCAAAGTGTGCCAAGAAAACATTCCCAACACTATTACACTACCTTCACCAGCCTGGACTGTAGACACAAGGCAGGTTGGGTCCATGGATTCATGCCGTTGGCACCAAAATCTGACCCTACCATCTGAATTAGAAGCCGTGCTACCCCATTGAAACTTAATTGCCAAAAATTCTACAGCATGGTTACCCTGATTTATTTCCACCTGTCAGATAAAAAGATTTCATATCGGAGTCCGACAAAGCCATTCATCGATGGAAAGTAACTGGTATACAAGGTCATTAAAATACCCGATCACTTCCGAGATTCACAAATCATTTTGATCTTATTTTCATACTTGAAAAATCAGTCTCCGTAGAGAACATCAAAAATTGCCATCGCCGACTATATTGCAAGTCGTCAAGGCGGGGTATTGGGTAAAGTTTTCAACTAGCAATAATCGCGCCTCGGATAAACCTCTTTTTTTTTTTTTTTTTTTTTTATTAAACAAAATACGTCTACAAACAATTAATTTGATTCAATATCCATACATCATCAAAATGCCTTTTTTTTTCCAACAAATTCAAAATCAATCCTGAAAAATAAGAAACAATACAAAACAGTGCCCAGACTTAACCCAAACATCTTCACACAAAATTAACATTTATCCCCAATAACTTTGTCAAATCATAACAAAAGAAAAGCATTTTCACAAATAATAATACCCATCAATACCGAACAAAAAAAACAAAAAAAACCCAAACATTTTCACTACACAATTTTTTTTTTTTTTTTTTGGTAGAATCAGTCATTTTGCTCAGATTGCTTGGTCTTTTAATGTGCATACAAAGTATAAAATCCAACACCTTCCCAAAAGATGTTCTGTTGTGGCCTACGTGATGTCATAAACAATGGTTTATCTAGTTGGTAAGCTTGCTCTTGCATTACTTCTAGCACGCACAATATAACACAATATTTCAGACAGTTATCCTTTTTTACCAGACATTTTTGTTTTGCCCCTTACTAGAGATCGAACCACATTTCCTTCTACAAGACAAATTACTTGCACTACGCACTTTAGTAAGAACAATATACTAATACTGGGTAGGGCCTCCCTTTGCTCTCAAAACAGCCTCAATACTTTGTGGCATGGAATCCACAAGATGTTGGAAAAATTCCTTTGAGATTGTGGTCCATGTCGACATGATTGCATCACGCAGTTCCTGCAGATTATGTGTGTTCAGGTGCACTTTCAAGCGGCGAATCTCCCGTTCTAACACATCCCAAAGGTGTTCTACTGGATTCAGATCCGGTGACTGGGAAGGCCACTGAAGAACATTGAACTTCGTGAAACCAGTTCGAGACGACTTTTGCTTTGTGACACGGTGCATTACCATGCTGGAAGTAGCCATTAGAAGATGGTAAATTGTGGCCGTGAAGGGATGCACATGGTCAGTAATGATACTAATAGGTTGTGGCATTCAAGCAATGATTTATTGGTATCAACTGGCCCAAAGTGTGCCAAGAAAACATTCCCAACACTATTACACTACCTTCACCAGCCTGGACTGTAGACACAAGGCAGGTTGGGTCCATGGATTCATGCCGTTGGCACCAAAATCTGACCCTACCATCTGAATTAGAAGCCGTGCTACCCCATTGAAACTTAATTGCCAAAAATTCTACAGCATGGTTACCCTGATTTATTTCCACCTGTCAGATAAAAAGATTTCATATCGGAGTCCGACAAATCCATTCGTCGATGGAAAGTAACTGGTATACAAGGTCATTAAAATACCCGATCACTTCCGAGATCCTCAAATCATTTTGATCTTATTTTCATACTTGAAAAATCAGTCTCCGTAGAGATCATCAAAAATTGCCATCGCCGACTATATTGCAAGTCGTCAAGGCGGGGTATTGGGTAAAGTTTTCAACTAGCAATAATCGCGCCTCGGATAATTTTTTTTTTTTATTTAACAAAAATGCATACTCAATACAAATACACAATTCAACAACATTCAAAATGTCTTAAAGAAATCATACATAGTACAGAATATCCAACCATGTACCTCAATCCAAATACCCTTATACCTTCACAAACTAAAACCCAACAAAAAAACAAAAAAAGGAGAACAAAGGTTGAATTTTCACAAAGGACACTTTTTTTTTTTTTTTTTTTTTTATTAGCCAAAAAGCATGCACAACACATTCCACAAATCATAAATCCATAGAACATCAAAAAGCCAGAACTCATTCAAAGAAAGCAATAATCCACAAAATTAAAAAGCTATCACTCAAATTTCATGAAAACATCAAAACTCCTAAAGCAAATTCCATGAAAACATCCAAATGTACGTCAGTAATGATACTAATAGGTTGTGGCATTCAAGCCATGATTTATTGGTATCAACTGGCCCAAAGTGTGCCAAGAAAACATTCCCAACACTATTACACTACCTTCACCAGCCTGGACTGTAGACACAAGGCAGGTTGGGTCCATGGATTCATGCCGTTGGCACCAAAATCTGACCCTACCATCTGAATTAGAAGCCGTGCTACCCCATTGAAACTTAATTGCCAAAAATTCTACAGCATGATTACCCTGATTTATTTCCACCTGTCAGATAAAAAGATTCCTTATCAGAGTCCGACAAATCCATTCATCGATGGAAAATAACTGGTATACAAGGTCATTAAAATACCCGATCACTTCCGAGTTTCACAAATTACTTTGATCTTATTTTCATACTTGAAAAATCAGTCTCCGTAGAGAACATCAAAAATTGCCATCGCCGACTATATTGCAAGTCGTCAAGGCGGGGTATTGGGTAAAGTTTTCAACTAGCAATAATCGCGCCTCGGATAAACCTCATAGGCTACGATACTGCCACTGCGCAAAGCTAAAGAACCGTCTCGCGACACCAGGAGATGAACTCAGATGATCAACAAACCCGCCGACGGTAGACAGCAAATAACCACCTAATCAAATCATAAACAGTAGTGTAGTAAATATCAACCAAACACACATAAACTAGACATGTCGATCACTCAATGAATCGTTAAATCATTAAATAAATAAATAAATAAATAAATACTTCTAGAAATATCCGCAATGCATTATGGGAGACAAGCAATGCGCCGGCAGGAAACAATCAGACGCGAGAGGTTTTTTGAGCGTCGTTTCTGTAACGAATGGATTTAACTGTACAGCGATATTCACCACTAAATCCTGTTAAAGTGATCAGAAATGTTTTCTGACTTATTCAGAAACATAACTACAGCAACTGAAGTCAGCTTTGTAGCGCAAACACTTCCTGATAGCCGCTCGTGGCTGCCGACGTCATTACGAAAGCACGCAAAAAACAAAACACACAGTGCACGTGACACGACAAGAGAGATATTGTGGATGTTTTATGAAATTATGTAGTCGTGTTCAAATCTTTGTAGCAATTATGCGTGTAAATGGGATATTACAAAAATGTTAGCGAGTCAAATCGAAGTGTTTTTATTTTTTTACTTCCGGTGTGGAAAGCGCGATATCGCACCACTAGATGGCAGTGCGTGTCGGGACCCGATTTCACATCACCTGACCGATTTGACCTGCGCATGCGCACATTTATGATGCTTCACTTTACACCATGCTTTGATCAAGTATCAATTAACCGGAGTAGAAAACTGCCTTAATGTTTGATAACTGTTTACATCACATTCTAAGCTTTACTACATGTTCTCATGTTAGCATACATTTTATTACATGTACCTCAATCCAAATACCCTTATACCTTCACAAACTAAAACCCAACAAAAAAACAAAAAAAAGGAGAACAAAGGCTGAATTTTCACAAAGGACACTTTTTTTTTGTTTTGTTTTGTTTTTTTTTTTATTAGCCAAAAAGCATGCACAACACATTCCACAAATCATAAATCCATAGAACATCAAAAAGCCAGAACTCATTCAAAGAAAGCAATAATCCACAAAATTAAAAAGCTATCACTCAAATTTCATGAAAACATCAAAACTCCTAAAGCAAATTCCATGAAAACATCCAAATGTACGTCAGGAATGATACTAATAGGTTGTGGCATTCAAGCCATGATTTATTGGTATCAACTGGCCCAAAGTGTGCCAAGAAAACATTCCCAACACTATTACACTACCTTCACCAGCCTGGACTGTAGACACAAGGCAGGTTGGGTCCATGGATTCATGCCGTTGGCACCAAAATCTGACCTTACCATCTGAATTAGAAGCCGTGCTACCCCATTGAAACTTTTTTTTTTTTTTTTTTTTTTTATTAAACAAAATACGGCTACAAACAATTAATTTGATTCAATATCCATACATCATCAAAATGCCTTTTTTTTTTCCAACAAATTCAAAATCAATCCTGAAAAATAAGAAACAATACAAAACAGTGCCCAGACTTAACCCAAACATCTTCACACAAAATTAACATTTATCCCCAATAACTTTGTCAAATCATAACAAAAGAAAAGCATTTTCACAAATAATAATACCCATCAATACCGAACAAAAAAAACAAAAAAACCCCAAACATTTTCACTACACAATTTTTTTTTTTTTTTTTTTTTTTTTTTTTTGGTAGAATGAGTCATTTTGCTCAGATTGCTTGGTCTTTTAATGTGCATACAAAGTATAAAATCCAACACCTTCCCAAAAGATGTTCTGTTGTGGCCTACGTGATGTCATAAACAATGGTTTATCTAGTTGGTAAGCTTGCTCTTGCATTACTTCTAGCACGCACAATATAACACAATATTTCAGACAGTTATCCTTTTTTACCAGACATTTTTGTTTTGCCCCTTGTTTAACCCCTTACTAGAGATCGAACCACATTTCCTTCTACAAGACAAATTACTTGCACTACGCACTTTAGTAAGAACAATATACTAATACTGGGTAGGGCCTCCCTTTGCTCTCAAAACAGCCTCAATACTTTGTGGCATGGAATCCACAAGATGTTGGAAAAATTCCTTTGAGATTGTGGTCCATGTCGACATGATTGCATCACGCAGTTCCTGCAGATTATGTGTGTTCAGGTGCACTTTCAAGCGGCGAATCTCCCGTTCTAACACATCCCAAAGGTGTTCTACTGGATTCAGATCCGGTGACTGGGAAGGCCACTGAAGAACATTGAACTTCGTGAAACCAGTTCGACACGACTTTTGCTTTGTGACACGGTGCATTACCATGCTGGAAGTAGCCATTAGAAGATGGTAAATTGTGGCCGTGAAGGGATGCACATGGTCAGTAATGATACTAATAGGTTGTGGCATTCAAGCCATGATTTATTGGTATCAACTGGCCCAAAGTGTGCCAAGAAAACATTCCCAACACTATTACACTACCTTCACCAGCCTGGACTGTAGACACAAGGCAGGTTGGGTCCATGGATTCATGCCGTTGGCACCAAAATCTGACCCTACCATCTGAATTAGAAGCCGTGCTACCCCATTGAAACTTAATTGCCAAAAATTCTACAGCATGGTTACCCTGATTTATTTCCACCTGTCAGATAAAAAGATTTCATATCGGAGTCCGACAAATCCATTCGTCGATGGAAAGTAACTGGTATACAAGGTCATTAAAATACCCGATCACTTCCGAGATCCTCAAATCATTTTGATCTTATTTTCATACTTGAAAAATCAGTCTCCGTAGAAACCATCAAAAATTGCCATCGCCGACTACATTGCAAGTCGTCAAGGCGGGGTATTGGGTAAAGTTTTCAACTAGCAATAATCGCGCCTCGGATAATTTTTTTTTTTTATTTAACAAAAATGCATACTCAATACAAATACACAATTCAACAACATTCAAAATGTCTTAAAGAAATCATACATAGTACAGAATATCCAACCATGTACCTCAATCCAAAAACCCTTATACCTTCACAAACTAAAACCCAACAAAAAACAAAAAAAGGAGAACAAAGGCTGAATTTTCACAAAGGACACTTTTTTTTTTTTTTTTTTTTTATTAGCCAAAAAGCATGCACAACACATTCCACAAATCATAAATCCATAGAACATCAAAAAGCCAGAACTCATTCAAAGAAAGCAATAATCCACAAAATTAAAAAGCTATCACTCAAATTTCATGAAAACATCAAAACTCCTAAAGCAAATTCCATGAAAACATCCAAATGTACGTCAGTAATGATACTAATAGGTTGTGGCATTCAAGCCATGATTTATTGGTATCAACTGGCCCAAAGTGTGCCAAGAAAACATTCCCAACACTATTACACTACCTTCACCAGCCTGGACTGTAGACGCAAGGCAGGTTGGGTCCATGGATTCATGCCGTTGGCACCAAAATCTGACCCTACCATCTGAATTAGAAGCCGTGCTACCCCATTGAAACTTAATTGCCAAAAATTCTACAGCATGGTTACCCTGATTTATTTCCACCTGTCAGATAAAAAGATTTCATATCGGAGTCCGACAAATCCATTCATCGATGGAAAATAACTGGTATACAAGGTCATTAAAATACCCGATCACTTCCGAGATCCTCAAATCATTTTGATCTTATTTTCATACTTGAAAAATCAGTCTCCGTAGAGATCATCAAAAATTGCCATCGCCGACTATATTGCAAGTCGTCAAGGCGGGGTATTGGGTAAAGTTTTCAACTAGCAATAATCGCGCCTCGGATAAACCTCATAGGCTACGATACTGCCACTGCGCAAAGCTAAAGAACCGAATCGCGACACCAGGAGATGAACTCAGATGATCAACAAACCCGCCGACGGTAGACAGCAAATAACCACCTAATCAAATCATAAACAGTAGTGTAGTAAATATCAACCAAACACACATAAACTAGACACGTCGATCACTCAATGAATCGTTAAATCATTAAATAAATAAATAAATAAATACTTCTAGAAATATCCGCAATGCATTATGGGAGACAAGCAATGCGCCGGCAGGAAACAATCAGACGCGAGAGGTTTTTTGAGCGTCGTTTCTGTAACGAATGGATTTAACTGTACAGCGATATTCACCACTAAATCCTGTTAAAGTGATCAGAAATGTTTTCTGACTTATTCAGAAACATAACTACAGCAACTGAAGTCAGCTTTGTAGCGCAAACACTTCCTGATAGCCGCTCGTGGCTGCCGACGTCATTACGAAAGCACGCAAAAAACAAAACACACAGTGCACGTGACACGACAAGAGAGATATTTGGGATGTTTTATGAAATTATGTAGTCGTGTTCAAATCTTTGTAGCAATTATGCGTGTAAATGGGATATTACAAAAATGTTAGCGAGTCAAATCGAAGTGTTTTTATTTTTTTACTTCCGGTGTGGAACGCGCGATATCGCACCACTAGATGGCAGTGCGTGTCGGGACCCGATTTCACGTCACCTGACCGATTTGACCTGCGCATGCGCACATTTTTAATGCTTCACTTTACACCATGCTTTGATCAAGTATCAATTAACCGGAGTAGAAAACTGCCTCAATGTTTGATAACTGTTTACATCACATTCTAAGCTTTACTACATGTTCTCATGTTAGCATACATTTTATTACATGTACCTCAATCCAAAAACCCTTATACCTTCACAAACTAAAACCCAACAAAAAACAAAAAAAGGAGAACAAAGGCTGAATTTTCACAAAGGACACTTTTTTTTTTTTTTTTTTTTTTTTTTTTATTAGCCAAAAAGCATGCACAACACATTCCACAAATCATAAATCCATAGAACATCAAAAAGCCAGAACTCATTCAAAGAAAGCAATAATCCACAAAATTAAAAAGCTATCACTCAAATTTCATGAAAACATCAAAACTCCTAAAGCAAATTCCATGAAAACATCCAAATGTACGTCAGTAATGATACTAATAGGTTGTGGCATTCAAGCCATGATTTATTGGTATCAACTGGCCCAAAGTGTGCCAAGAAAACATTCCCAACACTATTACACTACCTTCACCAGCCTGGACTGTAGACACAAGGCAGGTTGGGTCCATGGATTCATGCCGTTGGCACCAAAATCTGACCCTACCATCTGAATTAGAAGCCGTGCTACCCCATTGAAACTTAATTGCCAAAAATTCTACAGCATGGTTACCCTGATTTATTTCCACCTGTCAGATAAAAAGATTTCATATCGGAGTCCGACAAATCCATTCATCGATGGAAAGTAACTGGTATACAAGGTCATTGAAATACCCGATCACTTCCGAGATTCACAAATTACTTTGATCTTATTTTCATACTTGAAAAATCAGTCTCCGTAGAGACCATCAAAAATTGCCATCGCCGACTATATTGCAAGTCGTCAAGGCGGGGTATTGGGTAAAGTTTTCAACTAGCAATAATCGCGCCTCGGATAAACCTCATAGGCTACGATACTGCCACTGCGCAAAGCTAAAGAACCGTCTCGCGACACCAGGAGATGAACTCAGATGATCAACAAACCCGCCGACGGTAGACAGCAAATAACCACCTAATCAAATCATAAACAGTAGTGTAGTAAATATCAGATGAACACACACAGAGACTAGACACATGGATCACTCAATGAACAGTGAAATCATTAAAAACTAAAAATAAAATACAGCTAGAGGTGTTCGCATTGCATTCTGGGAGACAACCAATGCACGGGCAGAAACCAATCAGACGCGAGTGTTTTTTTTGAGGGACGTTTCTGTAAGTAATGGGCCGAATTGTGCAACGATATACACCACTAGATCCTGAATGTTTCCTGATTTGTTTAAAAAAAAAAACACACACACAATTTATTCAGGAACCGCATGATCAGCCGTCGCTATGGCAACTGATTTCAGTTTGTGGAGTTCAAACACTTCCTGTTGGCGCTTTGTGGCTGCCGACGTCATCACAGGCGTCACGCGAAGAAAGGGACGTGACACGACAAGATTAATATTTATTAAAAATGTCTTATGAAATTACATAGTTATGCTAAATTGGTAGCACATAATAATGTCCTATTATTGTATATAGATATTTAAAAATATATATATATATAAAAAAGATTTTTTTAAAAGTGTGAGTGAGTGAGTTTTGTACTTCCGGTATGTAAAGCTCGATATTACACCACTAGATGGCTGTAGAACTGCGTGGATTTGATATTTAGTTAGTTAGTTAGTTAGTTAGTTAGTTGTACACAAAAAGGGTCATAAACCGTTAAACTAATATTGATCAGCGTTACTCTGAGGTTATTTCTGAGGTGATTTGTCCCACTTGGAGAGCAGCTTAAAGGGCTAAACAGTGTTCCCCAAACAATACCAGCTTTGTCCCTTGAGTGTTGAATGATAGTTTTGGAATAAATGATTAGTTTGTTTGTTTGATTCTAGAGATGGAAGTGTTGTATGTGTTTGTTCTTCCATCTCCCCCATTATAATCGCTGCAAATGTTTTGAAAGATCAACCATCATTCGCATTATCTAAGCATGGCCTTATCGGCTGTCTGCGCTGTCAAGACCTGTCCGATCCTTTCAAAGAGAACAGAGTCACGGAGCCACATCTTGACAGTGACAGTTATTAAGAAGCCAGATAACTTATATCTTTACAAAATGCTAGAACGTCCAACTCATTTATATTATCAATATATATGTGCGTGAGTACTGTGTCATAAGACTGATATGTATTAACAATGTCATAAATGTACATGGAAGATGTCGTAAGCTGTTATGAATTCCCACGCTGGTCTACATTCAGTGATAGATGTTTATATAATTTACAATTGCTGGTAATTTCACATTATATTCACATTATATGTGTGCTCTTAGAATGCATTGATACATAGAGTTGAATACAAATGTACAGTTGAAATCGTCCATGTTTGTAAATGTACCTCTCTTTTTAAAAACAATATTTTATTTAAATCATGCTGAGCATATTTCTGAGTCTAGGTCTAAGCACATCAGAAATGTTTCAGGCAAACCTGAGTGACATTTATTATACAACAGTAAACAACAATTTGCTATTATGTACACAGCGACATGTTAGTTTCTGTTGTTCACATTTATGGCTATTACATTTTTTTTTCTAAATAGGGAATGAAAAGATGTCAGAGGAATAATGATCTGCCAATTTGCTTGATGTAAAACTTGTCTGCGAGTGCAGAGACCTGGAGTATGCTTCACAGTGAGAGAAAAGCTGGGGGAATGTGCAACCCAGCTTCTGTCGGCAAAAGTACGTGGACACCAAAAGTATGTGTGCTTTTTAAAAGTCCCATTCCAGATTTAATCCTCCCCTTTGCTGTTATAATAACCTTCACTTTTCTTGGAAGGTTTTCGCTAGATTTTGGAGCGTGGCCTGGTGTGCAGTCGGTGTTAGAGTTTATGCCAGAGGTGTTCAGTGGTTTGAGGTCAGGGCTCTGTGCAGACTACTTGAGTTCTTCCACTCCATCCTTGGCAAAGCATGTCTTCTTGGCGCTCGCTTTGTGAACAGGAACATTGTCGTGCTGGAACAGGTTTGGGTCTCTTTGTTGAAGTGAAGGAAATATTAATGTAACAGCGTACTGTAGTAGATTTATAAAATTGTGGCAGTATTGTGATTAAGGTTAAAATGATCAGGAATGTGTTTCAGGGATACCAGGTGAACTAAAACTGGTCATCTAAACTGTGTTTAATTACCGTATTCCTCAGGGCATGTTTGGTGTCATTTGTATCCATATTTCATGGTGAACGTTGTGGTGATATCATAAATATTATGAAGTTTAGGAAATAACTGTTATCATATATGTTGCAATATGTGCTCTCTGCACCCACACACACACACATACGCACACACACAGACACACACACAACCCCCTTTGGTTTGCAACGGAAACTTCTCACCTTCCTACCCCCACGGCAACATACTATACCTGAAGGTGATATAATCTTATCATAGCACCATGGGGTCCTCCCTACCCTAAAAACCTATTGTTTCATCTCCATTTGGTATCCTGGTCACTATACATTTCAAAGAGACTCAGGGGTATATAAGGATATGCTTAGAGAAGAAAGGTCTTGGCTCTTCTCGCTTCTCACTCTCTCTCTCTCTCTCTCTCTCTCTCTCTCTCTCTCTCTCTCTCTCTCTCTCTCTCTCTCTCTCTCTCTCTCGCCTTTTGGGACCATTCTGCTTCCGAGGTTCACAACTCTGACTGTAAGCTACTCTTTTCTCTACTTTATGTATTTTTCAATTGTATCCTTATATTAAATGCATTTGTTATATTACTTCTAAATACTTTGTGCCCATGTTTGGTATTCTTATTGTGAATAACTTCCTAGACTAAAAGCATAATACGTTAGACACGTTTAAGGTCAACCTCTGACAAGCTAAAGGTAAAGGTTAATACTTGCAAGTTTAAACAAAACCTCTGACAAGTAAAATAAGGCCTAGGCTTGCACGTTGATAGAAACCTCTGAGCTAACAAATTAATGGTTTAGTAAAGAAGTTATATAAAAGTCTCTGACGTAGGAACGTCATTCTAATGAAAACCTCACTCAAAGTTGCTTAAGAGCAAATATTAGTAGAACACTGAATGCTAATACTTCTAGCACGAACTAGAAGATCATTCTATTGGAGTCAGATAATCAATTAAATGGAGTCAGATATTTAAAGCATATATTAAAACACGCATTAACCTTCGCTGCACCTATTTCCGTCGTTGGTTATAGGAGAGCAGTGGGCTAAGTAATTAACTTTATATATTTTAGCCCTACAGTACAAAGACATTCTATACAGTTAGGTGGAAGAACAGTTTGGGGAAAACCACATATGGGTCAGGTGTCCACATACATTTGGCCATATAGTGTGTATATATATATATATATATATATATATATATATATATATATATATATATATATATATATATATATATATATATATATATATATATATATATATATAAAACCTCATTAGTAGATAACTAAATAAAGATCAACCTACTGTTATCTTCCTACTTCTATCTATGTTTCACATCCACATACAGTATAGCCTCTTGTCCTCAGTTTTGAATGTATGGCTAGAATATCATGGCAGCAGTGAATGTCCCTCATATCCCTTAGCAGTCAATTTGTCAGTTTGATTTTCTCTGGTGAGCTCTAGTTGTCTGTCACACTGACAGTGCACACTGGGGGTCTGAGCATTTCTAATTGTGGTGTCAGACTAGGATCCTTCAGCTCAGCAGAAGGAACATCTGTTCTAGTTTCCCCCAGAAACATTTCCAGACAACTTAGAGTCGGCCTCTGTTGTTTAAATATATATATATATATATATATATATATATATATATATATATATATATATATATATATATATATATATATATATATATATATATATATATATATATATATATATATATATATTTTTTTTTTTTAATAATTATAATTGTTAATGCAAAATCTATAACATGCTGTAGTTTAAAAAACTGATCCTATTGCTTGTATGATTTGTTGATCTGTAAAAAGCCTTTAATGGTGTGATATATGTTCATGTATGGCTGCCAGAAGAATGGGATCAGTTGTCAGATGTGACACATGATAGCAGCAGAAGGATGAAACAAGGAGAAATATCTAAACTTTTCCGTACCAACCAATGCACTTCACTTTGCAGCAGCAGAGTTAACAGAAAATTACTGCTAAAGGAAATCAGTTCTTTCTTCTAGTCATTTCTGTGTCTCAGAGATGTCAGGTCTGCTGCTGATGTAATCATAAAGACTGCCGTTCTATCTTGATATCACGATTTGTTTTTCTCATGATGTCAGAATGCATGATTAGGCATTCATGCTGTAGGCCAGATCATAGATGAGTGTGTCCATTTTTACTTTAAATCAGGGACTGACACAAGAGGAAATAGCTTTCTGTTTGTCAGTTTCCAAATTAGTGTCCGTCACTTGAAAAGGCGACTCAGAAATCTGCAACTATACTGTCGTGGACACTATAGTGATCCTGAACGGGTGGTCAGTCTCATTACCAGCTCCATGGTTATGGCATGATGTTTGAGAGGTGCCGCCTAAATGACCTGCAGGTGCCCAGCTAGCTCAGTTGGTAGGGTATGGGACTCTTGATCCCAGGATCATGGGTTTGATCCCTACACTGGGCACCAACCCCAACCACCGGGGGTGGAGTGGCTAGTGTACCCTCAGTGCCAGTCCGAAGCCCAAATAAATGGGGAGGGCTGTGTCAGGAAGGGCATCTGGCAGAAAATCTGTGCCAAATCAACATGCGGTCAAAGGAAGGGGATCTGCTGTGGTGGCCTCTAATGGGACCAGCCAAAAGAACAATAACAAGGATGTATATAGAGTGTCATATACATATATCCTTGTTATTGTTCTTGGCTACTTTTACATGCACATCAAATTCCTTTTAAGGTCTATATTTGGGTTGCAGCCATATTCCAAATATGATGTTTATATGGGTACAGACATCAGAATATTCCTGTATACATGGTTGTATAAGTGTGCCTGAGCTGCTACTCCTAAATCCCGTGCCTACAGCTAAGCATCTGTTAGCACCCACTAACTCAGTTCCTTGCGGACTGAGCATGCGCATATGTCTCCTTTCAGTGGATTTTCTGAATAAGGTGTTTACATGCAACAAACGTCCGATTAAAACAGGTATATTCCAGGGGTGGGAATCGGAATTTGGGGAATCAGAATATTGTCTTAATCTGAATCGGGGCAACTTAATCTGGTTGCGGCGTTTACACGACTCAATACTAATCAGAATATTGCCAAATTCCGATTAATATCGGAATATTTGTGTGCATGTAAACGTAGCCAATGATGTAACACTAGTATGCTACTGGTATGTGATCTTAGAAAATAACTTTAGTTATCACAAGAAAAATAAGTTACGACCTCAAGAAAACAACTTTTGGTATCTTGAGATTACAAGAAAAATAATGCCGCGTGTGTGGTGCCTTGTAAGTGGTCATTTGCAAGTTGTAATAACGTAATTTTCCAACTTGGGATGTTCAACGTATGAAGTGGAAAATAACATGGACGCCTGCATGAAAGCATGTCTGTCAGAA
Organism: Cranoglanis bouderius; assembly: GCA_023630585.1. Classification (NCBI taxonomy): domain Eukaryota; kingdom Metazoa; phylum Chordata; class Actinopteri; order Siluriformes; family Cranoglanididae; genus Cranoglanis; species Cranoglanis bouderius. The sequence continues at coordinate 13,991,609 of CM042571.1, read as the reverse complement.
CACATAAAGCAGATAAACAAGCTAAGCGCACTTTAAGCGCACTTCAACAGGCCTGAGAGGCTACTGGTTCTGTTCTACTATAGTGAACTTCAAACATTCATGCAACATTTTGCATTGAAATTGCAGCACAGCAGCACCACCGAGTAGCTTACCAACAAGCTAGCCAGAGGACAACAGCAAGTAGCGTTAAACAACAAGTTAGCCTTACTCTTCCTTACTCTTCTACACCTGTATACTGTCATGATTTATAATCACACTATCCTGTGTGGACAGGTTCCTTTTGAGTCTGGTTCATCTCACGGTTTCTTCCACACGTCTTCAAAGGACGTTTTTCCTTGACATAGTCACCTCCAGCTTGCTCATTAAGGATCTAAACCTACATCTGGATGGATCAGTCCATCTCAAGTGATCCAGTAATTGTAAAGTTGGTTTCTTGGTCATTTTTAATTTTCCTCTTTTTTTTTTTTTTTGAGTGATTACCTCTATGTATTGCCATTGCAAACCCACCAGGGTTTTGTTTGTTTGTTTGTTTGTTTGTTTATTTTACTTGGTTTAACCATGACGGCCATCTTTGTGTCATGGCACGCAACAAATTTTGCTTTCACAGCTGTTTACAGAAACCTCTATGTCTTGGCGCAGGATGCTCCTATGTCCTTGGAACAAAAACATATCTCTAAAGCACATTACAAGGTACGTGTACATATATAAACCTCCTATATATTCTTGTTCCTTAGACTTAGAAGTTAGGTCCAAATGTAATGCCTTAGATTGCTCACAGTTCCACATTTAGGGTCAGTTTATACTGGGAAGGGTTCAAGTCTCAGTCTTGATTTTTTTTTAAAGTAGTGTGCATTTCAGACTTTGAGACTTTGGGACCTCTCTCTCTCTCTCTCTGTCTCTCTCTCTCTCTCTCTCTTTTTCTATGGGGGTCACAAAGTTCAATTGTTTTTACATTCCCCTCACTTTCGGGTTGAATATCTCTGATGGGGGACCAGATACAAACCTGAACTTTTCACAGAAATACGTCCTCTATAGTAGCATTCTGCTCTAAAATCTTTTGAGTTTGTGATTCCACTGGTTACTGGGCTAGTAGAAATCCGGGGAAAAGCCTACAGTAATTTTTATAAACGTTTTATGTTTAGGATTGACATACAATAGCTTATGCTGGTCAGTGAGGTCTAAAATGTTACTACATTTACTTGATATTGGCAACAGTTAAGCATGATCTATCACAGGGTTCTTCAAATCTGCATAGTTCAGCTCCAAACTCACCTGCCTGTAATTTTCTAGTAATCTTGAAGACCTTGGTTAGCTTGATCTGGTGTGTTTGATTAGGGTTGGAGCTAAACTCTGCAGGACAGTCGACCTTGAGGGCCAGATACATAGATACAATGCCAATACATAGAGGTAATCACTAAAAAAAAAAAAATTACATTACAGGTACATTAAAAATGCAAAGCTTCTGTGTGACAGTGTCTACTGTTAAAAGCAATAGAATAAAAAATAATAATAATTAATCAAACGAATCAAATTGAAAATAAGTTTGCCACCAAACTGTAACCATGACAGATTTATTGATGGTCATGCCTTTTTTTTCTTTTCTTTTTTTTTTTTAAATAACTTCATATCCAAAGCCTTTAAGTCGGTGTAATTCAGTGAGTATCTTCAGGATAAAGAGAGAATCGTAGTAAAGGACGCTTAGGAAGAGTGAACGTTTGTGGTATAGTAGATGTCAGGATATTTACTTACCTCCTTAAGTAGCGTCAGCATTTTATAACATTTCATTGCCGCCTCCTGGTGGGAATTTACATTAACATTGTGAATGTCAGTGAACTGAATGTATGTTGTTGGTGCCAGAGTTGCTCTCTGCATGATCTCCTCACTTTACAGATGGTGATTTTTGCCAAGCACAATGAGAGCAGTGGGTCATGACATTGTAGAGGTTGGAGACGGTGAAAGTTTGGTGAGTATGCAGGTAAAGGCATTGCAGCATGTCAGTGCCTGCAGTCTGTAATGTTTTTAGCCCTGTAATGTGGCTAAAAATGACCTGTGCTTATGAAACCCTGAATGAATCAGTGGACTGGAGTCCTGCTGAGGTACAGAATGTGCTCTAATAAAGGTATTTGTGACATTTGTGTCATGTAAACCTCTATGGAGAAGGATCCGTTGTGACAAAATGTAATGTGTAAATTTTAAAGACTGTAATACATAAATAAACCAAGCCCTTGATATAACGGCATGAAGAGAAAAATGATTTTTAAACTAAATGTTAAATATATTGTATCATAAAACATACATATAACATGCAGGGTTTTTCCAGTGTAGATCTGGTACTGATCCTTGATACTGGGAGCAGCTCTGATGAGGGCGTCTACACACTTGGCTTCATTTGCCCTTCTCTTTCTAGATTATTTATGATGGATTCAGTGAGAGCAAGAAAGCCGGATCCTGTAGCAAGCAGGGTAACCCTGATAACACAGTAGTGCTCCAACCATCCACACTTTCTCCAGGGATTAAATGTTCTGTGAATGTTTATGTTTTGGTTGATATTAGACAGGCATGCTGGGCCTATCTCGCTCATTTTATACTGAGCAAACGTTTCTGGAAGTGGTTCCTCAGTGTTTAAGGCAGTTGTTTACTGATTGGTAGGTTATGAGTTCAAATCCCAGCATTACCAAACTGCTGCTGATTGGGTCCTTGAGCGAGGCCCTTAACCCTCATTTGCTCAGTTGTATCCTGTTGGATAAAAGTGTCAGCAAATTATCAAATACAAATGTGCACTGATGACTAAAAGGATCATCATGATTCTTTTGCTTTTAATAAATCATTTGTCTCACAATTTGAAAAAAAAAAAAAAAAAAGATGCTGTTGGTGGCTTCACTCGGAGGAAGCACGTGTTAGCCTTCACCCTCTTTCTTGTCGTTTGATAAGGAAATTGGCCAAGACTAAAATTAGGGAGAAAATCAGTCATTTTTTGCACCATTTTTTCGAATCCACGCTGATTGGCATCTCCAACTTGTCCATAGTGTGTGAATGTGTGTGTGAATGTGTGTGTGATTGTGCCCTGCTATGGGCTGGGTGTGCCACGAGTTCCCTGGGATAGACTCCAGGCTCTCCCACAACCCTGTGTAGTTTAAGCGGTGTGGAAAATGGATGGATGGATGGATGGATGGATGGATGGATAGTGTTGTGCAGATCAGGTAATCAATTTTCTCCATGTATATCTGTTACGTAATGGAACTGAAATGAAATTAATTGGAAATAGATTTTGCAGCTTGTGCCTGACATGTAGGCAAAAGCAAAAGTGTGTAATGATGTGGAACCAGGATTGACAGCAGTACTTTTGCAGATAATAACTTTCCTGCAAATTCATTTGGAATTAAAAAATAAAAAAAAAATAACTGGAAGGTTGTGACAGGGAGCTATAATATTTAAAACCCTTAATGGTCCTTCGGTTTTCCCTCTTTGGAAATGACTTACGTACAAGAGTTAAGAACACTTGATTACCGAGTAAAACTTTAAGGAACCTTGTATAATTGTTTGTTTTCCCTAAGAGCGTAGTCTTATTTGCTCAACTCGATCACTCTAAGAATAAATATCATTTTAAGCAACATTAAAATTAGAATGTTGGTACTGTATTTATGCCACTGTGTTCGTAGCACTGTAATGCGCATCAGCTTTAGCTTGTGCATGTAGAAAACTCACAACATGTAAACAGAACTCATCAAAACCCATTAAAAGGCCCTTTCATGTATCCTTTGACTCTTAGCCCATGGATGAAAATAGAGCGTGGCAGATGGCAGAGGCACAGCACTGTTTCAGCATGAGAGCCCAGGCAGCACCCACGCAATACCCACTGTGCCATGAGAGAGGGAGCCTGGATTTGCATTCCACCAAGCAGAAACATGAAAATCATACTGAAAAATGCACTTCCAAAACCTATTTGTTTCAAGTCTCAGGTTTCCAAACAGCAGAGCTGTCTGAGCTGTCATTATAGAGGACTTACAGTATAGTTTATAGGTAATAGACGTGCTACACAATGGGAATGTAGACCTGGTTTCTAGTTTTATCTGAGAAACCTTTAATGCTCCATCCAGGATGATCTCGATTATAGCTGTAGATGTTTAGCAGTGATCTGAATGATTAAACAGGTCAATGCACTTTATGGGTTTTTTTTTTTTGGTTGGGGGGCTATGAGAGAGAGAGAGAGAGAGAGATATTTTCATCAGTGTTATTGATGAGTTAATTAGAACAGGTTAATTAATATTTGGATTATGGCTCCTGCTTTAGACTTTGGTAACCCCACTGTTTACAGATGCTTTATGTGATCAGGCAGGATAAAAAGGATTTCAGGTTGCGTTTGATTTCTTCTCCACAGGCTGCATCCCTATTTCAGGAACCACCTAATAAAAGGAAGGAAATAAGACTGTGTCACAGAATTAATTTTTTTTCCCCTGTCACGAGCACTGGTTGAGAGAGACTGAGTCAGTGTTGCCAGCTGTTCCTTAGTACTACAACAGATGCTGTCATGGATAAACAAAAGCTCTGTAGCCTGCTCATCACACATGTACGCACAAAACTCTACATCTAACTTCTACAACTGAATATCACAACTGAGACTGATTTCAGCCTCCAGAATACATAACCGTTGGAATATCTAGGATTTACTGTATAGCTGGATCCCAGAGCTTTCGCAAAGCGTGAAGTTAGTCCATCACAGGCACTTCGAGAGTCATAAGTCAGAGGGAAAAATCAGTGCTGCGCTCCAATGGCTTGTGCAATGATTCCAGGCCTGCACTTAATAGTATTCATGCCTGAAATAACCTGCCTCTGAGTGTGTCTGATGTGTTTTCTCAGCTCCATTCCCTCCTGCCTCCATGGCAGCCTTGTCTGTGTCAGTTCTCCATCTGGTGTCAAGCCTTGCCTGCGATTCTGAAACATCTCAGAGATAACACCTATCTGGAGCTACGATCACAGCTCCTCCACTTAAAAAGTATGCCTGGTGGAGAGCGAGGTTCAACGTTTGGAAAAATATGAAGCCCCGAACCACTCTCATTTGATCTACAGGGTGTCCCAAAAGTCTCCAAACATAGGGGACTATGTGTTAAATCGCATAGTCTATCACAACCTCATGACGGATTCCCGGTCCATCCATGCGAATGATTTCAATACGTTCTTCTCTTGTCAAAGGCATTCTTAAAAGCTATCTGAAAAGATATATATTATATAAACTAAGTATGAAACATTTTGGTTTGCTGCTAGTGAAGTAAAAAATGACGCTTCTAAGGTTTTGCTACAGAAGGATTTTAAAAATCCATTCTGACACAACCAGCTAGAAGAGATGAATATTTTCCTTAAATGTAACTTTTGATCAAGTTGTGTAACTTGCTGTGGAGTTCAAGTCGTATAAACAGTAGGGGGTGCTCACACTATACTGTGCTTTTGGCATACTAGAGGCTGCGAGTACTCTGTGGTCGGAGGTATCACAGGAGTCGAATTTCCAAGTATCAAGGTCATGGTGTGATTGGGCAAGATCAGCCAAACCATGCTGATTCAGCATATATTATAATAGATAATGTCCCTAAATGAAAAAAAGGGGGGAAAGTGTTTTAATATGTGCTGGAGATTCTGTCCTGCTATCCCGAGGACACGGGCTCACTGCTCCCTTCCCAAATGGAGAAACCACATTCCTGCCTCACAATAGGTTAAGTCTGTCTCTCTGAAGGTTGTCGTCAGTTTGCAAAATATCCACATGATCTTGACTGACCTTCTTTTCATCTCATTACTTACCCTGAAGCAAGCCCTTCCTTGTTTCTCTAATCATGTATAAGCATATACATATATACAGTAGCTTACATACATATGTTTCTGTTCCCAAGACCCCCCACCACCACCTTTCTATCAGTCCATCTCTCTGGCCAGTTTGTTTCCAGCTGCTTCAGCACAATGAGCCTGACTCAGGCCTGTCAGTCTCCTTTCTCCCATAAGTCTTTGGGGCAGTACCCATTCTCTTCCAGCTGAATTTACATAACCATAAATCACTTACCACAGACCATAGTAACACTGTGCACAACCAGGCTCCAGAATACTTGTCAGTTCAGATAAATGCCCACTGGCACACTGTTCTCTCACTAAAGGAGACTTTTCTAAAGGTGCTAGAATTCTCAGGCTGAAAATTATACACTTGACCCAAGGCTTAAGGGAGGGTGATATGGCAAAAAATGATACTTGCAGACATATATTCTAACAAGATGTAAGTGACAATGGACATGGTCAGTGTTCTGCAAGTTATGAAAAATATGTCATTTGTTGTGATATCAATATTAAGGACTAACTTTGTTCCTCACAGCAGATGTTCAACAATTACAATTTATCATTTATTAATGAATGAGACATCATGCTTTATGTTATACGCTACATGGCCAAATGTTTGTTGACACCTGGCCATCCCACTCATGTGCTTTTTGAACATCTCATTCATTCCAAATTAGCCCCCCTTTACTGTTATAATAACCTCCACTCTTCTGGGAAGGCTTTCCGCTAGATTTTGGGGCGTGGCTGTGGGGATTTGTGTTCATTCAGCTACAAGAGCATTAGTGAGATCGGGCACTGATGTCGGGTGATGAGGTCTGGGGTGCAGTTTCAGGGTTCCAGTTCATCCCAAAGGTGTTCGGTGGGGTTGAGGTCAGGGTTCTAAGGCTCCAACCTTGGCAAACCATGTCTTCATAGAGAGGTTGCTTTGTGTACGGGGCGTCGTCATGCTGGAACATGTTTGGGCCTCTTAGTTCAAGTGATGGGAAATCTTAAATCTACAGCATACACAGCCATTCTATACAACTTTGCATTTCCATCTTTGTGGCAACACATAGTCCAGATAGAACTCTTTCCTGTAGGGGAAAATATACTGACTGTAAGTACAAATCGCTGACACCCGAGAATCCTTCCATAAATGTTAACAGGAAACTTTACCGCATCATGAAGTATTACATTTTTCTTTGTTAAATAACAACACGCTTTAAAATCCATTTAATATTACAGATTAGATTAGATAATTTAGAGTATTTGGAGAGGATGATGTACAGTTCCATGTGAATAAGCCGTTACTATGGAAACAATAATGTAGAAGGAGCGTTTACGTTACAGCTGGAATTATTATCAGAGTTGTGCTGTTACAGAAAATTAATTAACACCTTCTGAACTGAGAATTCAACAGCGCTGTGGTAAATTGTACTATACCACGACACTGTCTGACTGGTCAGAGGGTGTTGATTTTTTTAATTTATATTTATAACAGCACAGTAGTGCGGATTACAAGACAAATCACAGGTTTATATTTATGCACTCGTTCTAATACGTTATCAAAATTCTTTAGTAACAGCTTATTCACAGGAACTTGTCTCGTGGATATTCCATGTTTTCTAAAAAGTTGGAATAAATAAATAGATTAAAAGTTGCTGGTAGTTAAAAAAAAAAGTCTAGTCTATATGTTGAGGCTTTCCGTATGTGACTACAAACTGATTAAAAAGTACAAAATGTCATTATTTATTTATTATTTTTTTTAATGCTGTGGTATAAGAGGATTAAAACACTTCAAGGTGTGTTGTTATAGGAAAATACATATACAGTAGAAATATATTTCACCCTGGAGTGGATCATTTTCATATAACAGCATGCCATGTCGTATTTTATTCCTTACACACCGTACAGTATACTGTGAAGATCCACCAAGGCTACAGAGCCAATAAAAGAATTTCAAAATTCATTCAGGAATTCAGGATATACAAAAGAAACATCGGAGGAGAAAATCTGATGCTGTCATTTAAACACTCGCGAAGATAAACTCTAGAATTCAGCACCTAAATCTCCATTTAATCTAGGAATGCATAGGCCTTGGCCTGAAAATTCCAGGTTCCCAACTGACCTAAGTCTAAAAATCCTGAGGAACTGACTCTATTTAGTATTCAGTAGACTATTTTAGTTGGGATTCATGCAAAGGCATGAAAGGGAGGAAGATAAACTGAATGGAGGTAAGATGAAGAGAAGCTAAATGCACGGACTTCTTTAGGATCTGAGCATTGTCTCGGTCTTACAGAGGAAAGAAAGGAGAAGAGAAAGCAGGAGAAGTCGATGGATGGGGTGGGGATGGTGGGGTGGGGAGGGAGGGTGGGGGTGGGGGTGTTGTGGGGATAGATGCGTAAGGAGGAGACAGAGTGATAACTCCAAAAGAAGTAGCTCCATAATCAATAGGCGCAGCATGAACTCAGCGAGTGATATACATTTGTGCCAAAAAATATCGATTGCAAACTTCATATTTACAACCACACAGTGGGGCAAAGAATGGCGCAATATATTGCTCTTCGCTCACAGAGATCAACTTCTCACCGTCCCATTATGGTTAGACGGATCCCTCCCAGGCTGTTGACATGTGACTGAGGCAGCAGATTCAATTTGGCTCACTGTAAAGTAGTAAAGAGTGAAAAGTGTTGGCGAGACACTTGCTGATCATAACAGCCAAGGAAAGCGGTGTAAATTTGCCAAATAGGATCAGGATCAAAACATATATCATACAGCAAAACTGGGTTGCACCAGCAAAGATTACGACTGAGCGTGGATTGAATAAATGTGTGTGTGTGTATTACGGTTATTCCTGTTGCTCCATTATTTTAATTGCACTATTAGTTAAGGATTAGTTTTACATTTACAGATTTCTAAACGCACGTTTAAAGTTTAGGGGGGGGGGAGGGGGGGGGAATCTTGATGACTGAGGTGGATAATCAGAATTAATCCCAAGTCCTAATATCCTAATATTTTAATCAGAGGTTCGGGTTTAAATGCCCGATTTGTTAAGACAGGCTTAAAATGAAGTCATGCACCACGACCCGAATCGAAATCGAACTCGGATCGAGAAATCATCGATTAGTGACATCCCCGGAGCGTTACAGGAACCCGACCCAGCCCAGGGTGAAGCCTTTACTGAAGATGAATGAACGAATCTATGATTAGTCTTATGAAAGGTCTGGTTTAACACGTCTTGGTACAAACGACACGTCATTTCTTTCTGAGTAAAAGCCTAATCTCATTTTTGTGCAGTATGCATTGAGGGAGTTTGAGTTTGTCTGACGGACAGGAAGGGGGTGAGATAAAGAAGAGCAATGGGCTAAAAGCTAAGAGGCCACTCGGTGGCTCCTTCAGAACAGAGAGCGCTGAAGGAGAACTCATTCGCATGTTTTCCGGGGTAGAGCTTAATTTGTTCGCCTTTTCTATCTGTTACATCTCTCCCAGCGCTCTTCACCACAGAGAAAGGGGAGGAGAAAACTGATCATAGCCACCTCTCTCTCTCTCTCTCTCTCTCTCTCTTACACACTCTCCCTCCCTCCCTCTCTCTCTCTTCCTCTCACACACGCCCTCTCAGACTCTCCCTCCCTCTCTCTCTGCCTCTCTCATGTACTCGCTCTCTCTCCCCCTGTCAGTCTCTCTCTCTGTCTTTCTCCCCCTCCCTCTCACACACTCTCTCTCCCTCTCTCTCTATACCTCTCTCTCACACTCCCTCCCTCTCACCCCCCTCTCTCTCTCTCTCTGCCCCCTCCGTCTTGTTTTCAGAGCAAAAGGCTACACTTCGCCTCCGTGTAGGCTACGTTAACGGCGCGTAGCCCGGATGTGGATGCGAGCAGGTCTCGCCTCCGTCGGTATACACACTCACTCACTCACACACACACGCAGGCAACGAGCACACCTGGACGCGTCATGTGACCCGCTACCTGGGCGTGGAGAAAGACTGACTGTTATTTTTTCCTCGATGCTTTTTTCTTCTTCTTCATCTTGTTGAATGGGAGGCGCAGGCTCTGCGCGCGCGCTGTCCCGAATGCTGCCGTTCTCCCTGCAAAAGTAAGATGTGAACTTTTGATTTTTTTTGCGCTGGCGTCATTCTGGGGGAATTTGTTTGTTTGTTTGTATTTTTTAGTTTTAATTTTTAAACCCAAACCGCTATCTGGACGTGTTTGTACTACCATTTCTGCCAAGGTGAGTAGAGTGGGGCGTGTGTGTGTGTGTGAGTGTGTGTGTGTGTGAGTGTGTGTGTGTGTGAGTGTGTGTGTGTGAGAGAGAGAGAGACTGAAACGATAGCGCCTCTTCTTTTTCTTTTCTTTTTCTTTTTCTTTTTTTTTTTGGAAAGAAAGTGGCGAAGGCGCGCGCTTCAACCACGTCGTTCGTTTTACGAAAGCGGGCAAGTTCAGAAAGAACAAGGTAAGCGCGAGATAATCCGAGGTTCCTGAAAGCTATTTCAGATGAGGATATGAGACATGAGAAAGCACAGCATCTTGGATTGAGCAGACAGAGAGACAGAGACAGACAGGAGTCTGAGTCTCGTGCATCATTAGGACAGGGTCGTCACCGCTGCGCGTGAAGGGTCAGGGGCGCGCGCGCGCGCATGTATTGTTGCCTTGCTGGGCGGCTTCGTGTTTATTGTGCCATGTTTATGTACACGATGTGACCCTGGGCCAGTAGATACAAGCTTTCCAGAGTAACGCGTTTGGTTTCTAGTGGAACTGAGAAGCGTCGAATTGGAAACAATGCGTCCAACAAGCTGCCGTCTCGACCTGTGTGACTGTAAACCACCGTTTTTCTTCAGTGCCGAATAAAGAGTCGCCATTTAATAATAAGTGTGTAGCAAACTTCACTTCCACTCTTATGAATATGCAAGGGTTCAGAACTAATAGGAACAATCACTTAAAGTTTGTCTCCCAGATCCCTGCTGGGGGGAAAAAAAACCCCAAAACAACAACAATACAAACCTTCACAGAATTTGTAATGGTTTTAATGGGAATTGTATTGGTTTTAATGGAAACTGTAACGGTCCCTGTGGGTGTCTACTGGTAATTCCTTGCCCTCTATTGGTGGCACGTTATGTCTAGTGGATACCATTAAGGACCTGTTAATGGTTTCAATGGTGAGCCGATTATTTGTAATGGAAGCTGTTAGAATTTCTGTGATGGTTTCTATCGTTGTTGTTGTTGTTGTTGTTGTTGTTGTTGTTGTTTTCAGCAGGGATGGTTCTGAAAGTCCACTTGGATGATTAATTCTTAATAACATCTTATCCACCAAGGAACTCCCCAGAGCTTCCAACCTCATGCTCCTTACTCTAATAATTTATAGCCTGTTTATGAGATACGTACAAGAAGCAGGTGTCAAGTGAAAGTTTAAACCTTCTCCTTCTTTCTTGTTTCTGTTCAAATTCAAGCAAAAAAAAAAAAAAACTTTTTGAGAGAGCGTAAACATTTAGTTGTGCGTAAACACCTCATCCTTCGTGATCATATGAGAGCTGAGTACTAAGCATAAAGTTACCACTGTTCATCATCAGCTGCTTCCCGGTTCTAGTTTCATCCGGCGTGCTCATGTATTTCTTTGTGTGTGTGTGTGTGTGTGTGTGTGTGTGTGTGTGTGTGTGTGCAGAAGATGATAGAAAGGCTCCTTTTTATGTGCTTATTAGTTCTGGTGCTGAGACAAAAGAGCGAGACAGTAGGTCCCATTCAGGGATGTCTGAGGGTTCCGTGTCTCTCAGCCCCTGGCACCATGTACTACGTACCATGTGCCTCAAACCGAGACCGAGCTCTCTGACCAAAGCTGACAGATCTTTACTGTGTAAGAGAAACTGCTTGTTTTGGTGGATTATCCTCATTAAATGACATTAAACAAAATACTGTCATGAGGAAGAGGATTAAAGAGGCTGTTCTCTTGTTCTGTGTGTGTGTGTGTGTGTGTGTGTGTGTGTGTGTGTGTCTGAGACAAGGACTGGGAGTGGCACCGATTGCTCTTACTCACTGGACAGTGAGGGGCATCCAGCCCAAACACAGGCCATCTGTGCATGCATCTCTCTGTTCGCCACACTTTCACCACGTACACTTTTTAAATGGTGCTTCAGTCCCCAAGCTTATCTCCTGCTTATGGAATAGATAGAAATGTCAACTACTCTCTTATCAGAGGCACAAAGTGGCGATGAATGATTTCTCAATACTGCACAGTTTAAAATGACCCCATTCACCTTCAGTCACTATGCTTCCCCCCCAAAGCCTATCTCCATAATGTCATTACCGTCATAATACGTTCATTACTCACAATCATAAGCAATTGTCAGTGAAGGTGTCCAGCTTTTTTTTGCTTTTTTCGTTTTCTTTTTTTTTTTCTTTAAAACAACCCAACACCAAAAAAAAAAAAAAAAAAAAAAAAAAACCAGTAAGGACAAGGCAACTTTGTGTTCAGTCATAAGATTCGGTTAGTTATTTGTGCCTATAAAACACTGGACCTGTTGTTTGTAAGCCGCTTATTTTCCGTTTCTCTTCCAGAATGGTTCAGCACACAGGAGGCCATACTTTACCTTCCCCTTTTACCGCCGTTCGGTAAATTGCCGTCATTTCGGGATCCGTTGATCTTCTGTGCGCTCAGTGTTGTTTAATTTCGAAGGCAGTTGGCTTCATTTGGAAGTAAAGGATGCACCCAAAATTGCACACTCAACAACAGATGTTTTATCTTGACATAGTACATCGCTCTTAACAGCTTCGATAAGTAATATATCATAACACAAGCTTGGCAAAAAGTACAACCTTGGTAAAGATAAAATGAGTAATCTCCTTTTTATTTATATATATATATATATAGTAGTGTAAGCACATCTCATAAATTGGATCAATTTGTCAAATTCTCATCTGGTTCTTTTTCATTCTTAAGAAAATGACCCTGATCGATTAGTAATAAACGTCAGTTTCCAGCCTCTATCTGAACTAAGGCAGCTTCATGGCCTGAAGGCGTGAGCGACACGCTTCCTTCACGACAGCCATGGTTTGTTTTGTTGTTTTTTTTACCGTGCCGCGACGACTCGACCTGTACCTGCCCAACTTGTTTTCTTTTTGCCGTTTAGAGATAACAACGCTCTAGATCAGCAGATCTTAGTGTGATGACTAAGACTTCCCGCTTCATAAAAGCGTGATTATGCTTTTGTAAATCTTCCCGCCATGGATAGTCTCCGAGAGTTGAACTCGGGTCCCCCGTCACACTTAATTCGCAGTGCTGGGGCACGGCTTTCGTTAGCTAGTTTTACAAGGCGCAGCTTTTTGTTTGCCACTTTTACTGTTCGTGTCAGACCCTGTCATTAAATGTGTACTAGAACAGCTACGAAATAAAAAGTGGTTGAGGCTCTGTACTAATGACTAGAAGGTTGTGCCTTCGAACCCTGTCACTGCTAAAATGATGCTAACGGGCCTTTTGAGAAAGGCTCTTAACCCTCCACCGCTCATCAGTATGCTTGGATTGTAATCTGATAAGTCGTTTTGATCGGATTGATATTTTTTGGATTAAAGCGTCTGCCAGATGAAGAAAAGTCGGAGAGGCAGAGCAAGTGTCAGAACCTGCGTCTAACAGGAATTAGTTATTGAACGCTTGTATTTTAAAGCTGTCTAATCCCGCTCTTAAGTCTTGGGTCCCCTGGGATCTGAGAAACTTTGGTCTAATTGCACATTTTTTTCCCCCCAAACCGAACACTATTTCATGGCTTGGTAAATTAACCGTGATCCTGCGTTTTGTCATTGTTTTAACCGCCAAGTGACCCAAGTCAATGGTTTTTCTTATTGTCTGGGTAAGAAGCGTAACAAACAGGGACGTAGATTGGCCAAACACAAAGAATCGTCTCGATCATGTACCTGGCTAGAATGACTTTACTATCTGAAATTCCAGTGTGTTATTTTTGTCGTGGTTTACTGTATTGCATTCATGCATCTGTCTGTTTTTTTTCTAACAGTAAAGTAGTATAATACTTGGCTGTGTATGGCTCACGCTTTGCCTTTAAAACAGACTTGCTGTGTCCATTGCTCAGTAGTTCATCCTGACGTTGTAAATAATTTCTTGAATTGCTTGAATAGTATTTGCCTACTTTTTTTCACTAGTCACCATCTGACATCCTCGTACTGCTTCCACAGGTAGCGTTATTGTAATTCCACAATAATTCCACAAGTGCTATTACTCATTACTTAACTGGAACATTCTAGTAAATGGCTATGTTGTGACATGTCTATTGAGCATTAGTTAGAACCCACTTTGGTTTCAGAAAAGCCACTTTTGTTTGGATCTGGGTATAAAGTCACAACGACCCGTGTTGATTTAAGATTTGTCATAGATATAGTGGTGTCATCTCTCCAGCTGACTTGACGTAAAATGATTTCTACAGAGTTATACCAAGATACAGTGAAGATAATAAACCACGCATGGAAATAGAGTGCTGCAAAAATGAGTCCTAAAACCCGGAGATTAGTTAGCGATTTAGCACTTCCAGGTCCATCGTCTCGAAGTCAATGCATTTATTGAATTGTTGTTGTTGTTAAATGCCTGAAATAAGGTCTGTGGTTAACACAAGCTCAATATATATTCACGTTTTATTCTACAACATACAATACATCAGTAATACCCCCACTCGTGGTTTTGTTAAACCTTGTACGCGTCTTGAGAAAGGCGGTTGCTAACAAGTGGCTAAATGGGACTACAGAGGTTGTCGGGGACGTTAGACTTCGTCACGCCGAACAGGAAAACTCGTCTACTACACCCTCGTTGTGTTTCTAGTCACGCTCTTGCCGACTAGTCCAACTCAAACTTTCCAACTTGTAGATTTATCAATTTATAGTGTTTTCCAATTGTAGTGCTAGAAATGCTAGCGTAGCGGTGGCGACATCGAAGTCACGCGACCACGGCGTAGCTCGTTCATAGCCTGACTTTAGCTTTTTGAAATCCCATTTCTGCCGATTGTATTTAGGCTTCAAAATTCATAAAAGTTGTGTTCATTTGTGTAGGTTATCTTGACGAACAAAACGTGTAAGAATCATAAACTGTTGTTGGTTACAGAGCTGATTCTCTGCAACAATCCAAAAGCCAATGGAAAAATTCTGTTGGCTCTTTCGTCGAGGAGACCAGGGTGATGCTAACTTCTGGGTTGGCCTGCAAAAATATCCCAGTCATCCCTGCGGCACTCTATAAAAATGGCTGATCTTTACAAACTAGCAGGCATTTTGTTCAAAGTTCTTCACACTCCACACTCTGTTATCCTTATGCTGGCATTATATATATATATATATATATATATATATATATATATATATATATATATATATATATATATATATATATATATATATATATATTGTTGTTGTCCTTTTTGAACAGTTATAACTGTTTTCCTACTCAGGAGCTGGCACTAGAACTAAAAATACTTTGCCCTAATGAGGAACTTGTATGAATTGTGCCCTGTAGTTTACCCTTCCACATTTTTCTCATTCACCCATGAGCTCAGTTATATCTGATGGTGGGAAATGGAAGGGATGAGGTGAGATCACACACATTCTCACACACAGACACCAGCAGCTGGCATTGTCGGCGTGATCCAGTCTGGGCTTGATGCCCAATCTTCGTCCATAGTCTTTAAACACGACCATAGCACCATAAACTGAATTTAAGCCAGAGCACAGTGCTCGCGCTTGTTCATCACAATCTCTCTATATCGTGCTTAGTTTGTTTTTGTTCTAATATTCATTCGATTTGGTAAACTCTGTGTGCCTATAAAAGTTCATCGTCTATATAAAAATGCTTTGTGTGACGGGAAGATCCATGAAGTGTGTGGGCTGGATCTACACACGCACAGATTCCAACTCAGCCCAGAGGATCGTAGGAGCTCTCGGTTCAAACGGTCTGGTTACAAGCATGAAATGGTTCATCAGTGTAGAATTAGCCTCACAGGGGAGCGTGAGAAACACAGTCTCTTCCCATCACCGGAGAACGAGCTAGCAGAATGGCATGCAGGGCTGAGATCTTTCTCGCACCTCTCCAGAGACGCACTCGATTAAAATACCTGATTTGTACCACTTTTGGTAAGGGCTGTTTATTTGATGCGGACCATTAAACCCACGGTGGGTCATTTCTGATATTCTGATATGAAATCATTTGAACATGCAAAATAGTGTACAGTAGAGACGGGCATCTGAAGCAATGTTGCTATCCATTTTAGCTTTCCACATTTTTCAACCATCAGTCTTCATATATTCCAATAGTTTTTAGTGCTATGACTTACAACCCTACATTAGACTGGCGCTCGTGTCACTCGTAATTGTCTCCTGTGGGCGCGGAGCAGTCGCTACTGTTGGCGTGTACCTTCCAGTCTTATGATGAGAAACATCAGACTGGATGTTTGATATACATGTTATATGCTAGGGTTCATTCGAAGCTTACCGTGGTACACTCCAGTACTAGTACTGGGAAACACCTTTGTGCAACGATCTCCGCTACTTCCTACCAAGTCGTATTTTTCTTCTTAATGTTTCTGTACACGTCGAACGAGCGCCCCGACAGTATCTCGGAGGACAGAATGAACCCACCGTAGACTTTTCTTCCATTTTTGTGCATCAAACGGGAAATTGAGGTTTGGAACTAAACTGTCAGTGGAGGATTGAATTAATATCAACTCACAAGTGCTACGGGGCTGGTCCGAGAAGTCAGTTCTTTGGATTTGTCCCTACTTAATTTGCGTCGAATTGAGAAAAAAATCTCAACTGAATTGTCGCTTGTCAGGCTGTCACTTTATCTCTAGACGCTGTCGCTGAAATCACGGCTCTGTGCCACACACGTACCCGGAAAACGAACTGACACGTTATTGCTTTCTAGTGTGAACTAGTGTGCATGGTGGATTTTTAAGTGATTCTGCAGTCATAAGAGGAAAAAAAAACAAACAAACCCCGACATCTCATTTTCATATCATCCTTTTACAGCTAATTTGTTTAATGTCCACACGGCTGACATTTTCTCTGTCGATGCTGCTCAGTGTAGCGCAGGGGATCACAAGTAAAAGAAACGGCAACAAAATAAACCATCATTCAATCGCAATTATCATCACCGTTAACGTTCTCTGTAAAGCGTTCGTTTTGACACAAAAAAGAAGCGCCGTTTTGACCATTCCCTGACGAAAATTTCCAGTGACATTCCTAGTAAATATAACAATCCAATGTTAGATATATACAGTACTGTATACGTGCAAACATCTCTCTGTGACGTTATTTTTTTGATCACGTGAAATGTTTTTGTTCTGACTCAATAACGCAGAGCACATGCGATGAGGGGAACTTAATATCGTGTAGGGATGATAATATTGTGTTTATCGTACAAGACTAACCGAAGGTTTAACATTCTTCTGTTGTGTTTAACAGCAGTGCAGCTGTTTCAAACTGACCTGGCCTTTGGGGGCCTGTCTCAATAAAACAAAACAAATCTACAGCCCGGCTACGAACCGTTAGCAATCAAGCTATAGAAGAAACATTCTCCAGCGAGACCGAAGTAGCCGGTCTAACTTCATATTATAATTACGTGGGCTTAGAAGTTCCCACTTCACTCTCCACGAGACGCAACATCACCGGCTGCTTCCGTCCCGACATCCAGTCAAAGAAAACTATACAGAATACAATCCAGTTCATTTTTGCTCCACATTACAGTACATATGCCTTATCTGAAGACCCAGTTAAGAAAATTCTTTTTTATAACCACGCGCATACCTATCGCACAAGAGCTCCATCAACTAATATTCAGCCGAAGTTGTAATACCTCAGTTTAATTCATCATTCTAATCCGAGCAGCCAGTCCAAGCCCTGATTAGACGTGCTTTGATTTGGCAGCTTTTCAAGTTGTGGTGTTTGGCTGAAATGGAAAGAAAGGATTTAAGTATTGCTTTGTGTTTTAAAGCTTTTCAAAAGACTCAAACAGAATCTACTAGAAGCCTGTTTTTGCAGTTCGGGTTCCTGTTTGTTCCTCTGTTTGGAAGTTGGCGGGTGGGGGTTTGGGGGGGGGGCGGGATTTAGCATTTCTCTGAAACACTGATGCATTTTTTTTTATTTATTGCTGTGTAAAAAAAAAAAAAAAAAAAGATTTGTCGCCCAAACCCCACTCAGTTGAACACATAAGTGCTAAATGATAGATCCACTTCATGTACCTGTCACCCACACTGCCACTTTTGTTTCTGTCGTGATGTTTCTCTTCTCATTTTTGAGAGGTATTACTCTGAGCACCGGAGGTTACATTTCATGTCCACAAGTGTAATGCCAGCGTTAATCCCCGTACAGAGCAAATAGCTCACTTCAGGATGATTTTTAATTATCATGTTTATATTACTTCTCACAGGAAGCCAGGACGGTGTGGTATGGTAGCTGTTTAGTGAGCAGATTATTATTATTATTATTATTCTTTTTTTTAAACGAACAACAAAATGGTTTTTGCATTTGTCTCTAGGAGATTAATTATGAAGGAGAGATTGGATGGAGTTGTAACTAATGTGACAGATGGAGGAAGGGTCAGGATTTTGGCAACAGCTGGAAGCCAAGGTCACACCAGCATGGGGCAGATTTAGCTGGCATGGTGTGTATCAGTTAGGAGAAGGGGGAATGGTTGTTACACTTGTGTTAAATGATTCATTCAGGCTTAAAAAATTCATAGGCACTTTTGCTTGGCCTGTTAGTGACTCAGGAACCAAAATAAGGGAGAACTGGGTCAAGTGTTGTATTTTTACATCCTCAATGATGAAATCACGGTTTTGCTGTGTTTTATGTAACAGCACAGGTGATCTGAATAACCCAACTGTTTGTCGCTGAACGTTATATCACAGCAATGGTCAATTCTCAAATCTGATTGGTCGGAAGGTGTTGATTCATTTTCTGTAACAGCAGCTCTGACGGTAGTTCTGGCTATAACTTAATTGATATTAATGCGTTCATACTAATAAGTTATCATTTCTATAGTAACTCACTCACAGGGACTCAAACGATCAACATAATCTAAGATAAATGTGATGTTATTGAACAAAGAGCATATGATGGAGCATTATGTCAGGTGAAATGTATTTAACGTTTATAAAAGGAGTTTCGGGTGTCAGCATTTTGTCACGGTCAGTAAGTTTTCCGTTTAGTCTTCAGGTCTTCTGGACAGAAGGCTTTCCGGTTTCTCTGAAACATGACAAGCCGTTCTCTTCGTTTGTTTGTTTTTGTCAGTGCTTTTGAGACAAGTTCAATTCTTGAGACCCTGGAGAAGGAAAACCAGGAACTACACTATATGGCCAAAAGTTTGGGGACATCTGACCATCACACCCATATGTGTTCCCTCCCCAAACTGTTGCCACAAAGTTGGAAGCACACAATTGTACAGAACGTCTCTGTGCGCTGTAGCTTTACAATCTCCCTTCACTGGAACCAAGAGGCCCGAACCTGTTCCAGCACGACCGTTCCCTTATGCACAAGCCGAGCTCCATGAAGACATGGTTTGATGAGATTGGTGTGGAAGAACTCGAGTTTCTTGAACAGAGCCCTGACCTCAACCCCACCGGACACCTTTGGGATGAACTGGAACATGTCATGAGCCAGGTCTCTTTGTCTGAATGAACACAAATCCCCACAGCCACAGTCCAAAATCTAGTGGAAAGCCTTCCCAGAAGAGTGGAGCAAAGGGGGCACCGACTACATCTTAATGCCAACGGTATGTTCAGCGGTCGGGTGTCCACATACTTTTGGCCATACAGCGTAGCTAGAAAACACAGAGTTGGAAAATAATGTAATTCTGAACTCGGACTTCAGAGGTAGGTCGACTGCATCGTTATTTTCCCTATAACAGGACGCCCCATTGCGTTTTATTCCTAAAGTAACACCTTATGACTTTAAATCTTTTATTACTCCGAACAAAGTTATTTAGTCCGAGTTATGTAGCTTGTAATTGATTGTGAAATCCTAACAGATCAGTGTGCTTCCTCCGCTGCTTTTGCGTTTTGATGTTAATTCGGAGGTGAGCCGTGTCAGGGTCGGTGGGGGCTGTAGAGGAGAGTTTGGAGTGTGTGAGAGCAGTGGGGTGTTTGGTGAGCTGCAGGCCTCGAGTTGTTCGCTGGAAAGGATCCCAGAGCTACAACAGAGAGAGAAAGAGAGAGAGAGAGAGGAATTCCAGCTATGTCCATTAAAGCAGAGGTGAACTGGGAAAGCTCAAGCATGTCAACGTTCCCCAGCCGGTCCCATGCTGTTAGGATTTCTTGTTTTGCTTACTCTGTTTGCTTCACTCCTCTCGCTACTCTTCCTATCAGCACTTCAAACCTATCTTAAATTTCTTTTTCAGTAACATTTTGTCTTTTTTGTAGTTTGTATACTTTTTTTTTTTTTTTTTTTTTTTTGGATTTGTATCGTCTTTGTATCTTCCCCTCAGTCTGTCACGGTCGCACTGAGATCTTCTTTCCCGTTCCGTCACCGTTGTGCTCGAGGCCGGTGTCTTCGATCTTGAGGCGTCTTTAAAGAGTGTCATCGTAGCTGCGCGTCTCGGGTTTCTGCAGATGCCGCCAGCGAACCGAGTGCGTTCACAGTGATCAGAGCAGGCACCCAAGCCTTTTATTTATCTGGACCCGTTCTCAGGAACTACATCTCTGTTATCTACTTTCACTTCAACTTCTTCAACACAGACAAGAGTTCTTATTGTTTCCGTCTTGTTTCCTGCAGGCTTGTGATTAGCTGTTGTCTGTTTTAATCTAGTCGAGCCTGAGGTCTCCTCTCGGGGTGGTTATTTTATTATATTATATACAGTACTGGGCAAAGGTTTTAAGCACATGCAAAGAAATATATATATATATATATATATATATATATATATATATATATATATATATATATATATATATATATATATATATATATATTTATTATATATCGTAATGTGCAGTAAACAGTAGTAAATGAAACAAAGTCAGTATTTGTTGTGACAAAATTTTTTTTGTAAAAACAGTAGTCTCCGGTTCAATTAGTGCAGTTTTATAAGGAAATGAGCTGGTAAGTTTTATTGAGCATCTTGCAGAACCAGACACAGTTCTTCTGGACACTTTGACTTTCGCACTCACTTCTTATTTTCGCAGCGAAACCCAGCAGCCTTCATTGTGTTTACTGTCTGAAAAGCGTCTCTTACGTAACACGCTGCTTTCTTTACTGACACACAAACATTTTTCTGTAACATTTGGGAATCTAAAATGTTTTTTTGTACTGACTTGATAATGTAGACGTCATAAAATAAAACATCTATAACAAAGTTTGTAATAAAAAAAAAATAATAATAATAATAAGACTTATGCACGGTACTGTATTTGTGTCCGCTTTATGGTGTCATGACCGTAAACCCGAACACAAGGCTGACATCACCATCCTTAGGGCAGCTACCATAAACATGTCTAACTATCCGCATGCATGCGCCTGGGGGAGGCAAACACGCCGCCGGGCCAGACGGCGATTGTAACTACGCAGCACATGCTCACAAACCACGAAGAAAAACATGCACCTCTTATGTCTTAGCACTTCGAGTTCCTGCGTGGTCACCGTCTGCTCCGACTCTGTACTTAGCTTTTCATTAACGCGCCAGCGTGTGTGATTCACGTCACCGATCTCTGCGTCTCTCAGACCTCTAATTATTGTGATTAGTGTGCGACGGGATGTGGGTGGGGTCAGGAAACCTTATTACTGAGCTCCAGGCTCGGGAAGTGGGTATGCTTCGTGTTATTTATTCTGTTTACTGCAGAGAACTGTTCCAAATGGGTCCGCTTCAGTTTCCTTCTCTTTCTTAGTGTGTGCGGGTAGTTAAAAAAGAAAAAGAGAGAGAGAGAGAGGGAAAAAAAGCAAAGCATTGAGTTCTAGGGGAACAGGCTGGTTGTTTAAGAGTCCCTATGTTCAGTTTGTTTGCATGGCATAGAATTTCCATGAGAAATTGAAATTGCAAGTACACAGTCAAAATGGAGATGCCCGTGCAGACTATCAGTGTGTGTGTGTGTGTGTGTGTCATTACTCTGTTGTTTTGCTCCTGCTGCGGAATGAGTTTTCGCCCCCAAACCGTTCCGTGCTTCTCGTCTCCTGTCAATTTCCCAATGACAAGAAATGTTGCAGCTTGGAATGACCAAACAGTGCCACAGCTGCCCCAGGATCTGTTCCAGCTCTGTTGAGCATGATAAATTTGGTGTATGCCGCATGCGGGCACGTTGCTGTTGTAACAGTAACAAAAACTCCATGCCAAGCGAATTGCTGCGAATACAGCACTTAAAAGCGGCCGGTCGACCAGATCCCAAACTTTCCTCCTTTCCGATGTCACGTCCCTGAGATGTGGTTTAGGGTGGCACGGCTAGTTCCTCTTTCAAAGAGCTTCTCATGCTCTAACCAAATCCCACTGGTTTTTATGTCTAAATAACCCGATGGATTTCGTTTGTTTCGTTTATCTTCAGTTGCAATGGAAAACCTTTGACTCTCAAACGAACTCATTTCTGTCCAGCCTTTGTTTATATTCTCCAAAATTGCTGTCCATGTTTTTCCTGGCTCTGCAGAAAGACAAAGTTGCATCACTTCATGAAACCAGCCACAGTTTTTCTGGAGACTTTGACTGTCGCACTCGCTTCTTATTTTTGCAGATAAAACCCAGCAGCCTTCATTGTTTTGTTTTGTTTTGTTTTTTGTTTTTTTTTGTCTGAAAAGTGTCTCTTATGTAAGATGCTGCTTTATTTAATGACATACAAACATTCTTCTGTAACGTTTAATTTCGTGCTGGAAAACCAATGTCTGGGAATCTGAAATGACTTGATAATGTAGACGTCATAAAATAAAAAAATCTACTAAACTAAAAAATATCATACAGAAAAAAAAATAGGGTGCCTAAAACTTATATAATATAAAATGTGTGTGTGTGTGTGTTTTTTTTTTTTTTTTTTCTTCTTCTAATGATTTTATTACACCTTCAAGAAAGTTAAGTGGTCAGCCTTCTATGAGTGAGGTGCTGAATTGGGAGAAAGATTCCCCAGAGGCGAAATGAACACGGGAACAAGGTCAACAGCCAACGGTATGCCGTCACACTTCAGTGTTCTAATGGAGCCCGGAGACGCTTACGCTAGCATAGCTTTTGCATTCCGTTTAAAAAAGCTTTCAAGCGTTATAGCTTTGGCGACATACCGCTGAAGCACTCCTGCGGTTAACAAGGTTAGCCGAGAAGAGGACAGAGCAACCACAGTTAATGTCGTGGCTTTTTTTTCGTTGTATAATATTATATTTGATATTAAAATAAAGCAAATGTTGCACTGGATGTCAGTGTAAAGGCCGCTTATGATTTCTATTTATTTATTTATTTATTTTTTAACCTTGTGAGATTTCACTAGCTCGGAAAGATATTAAGTGAATAGTAAAGGCTTGTACTGAGATTTCATTCCTCTGTGCCATGCTCTGTAGTAGTCTAACCTCGCTCATTACAGTGTTACACTTCTACGCTCTGTGATAATCTGGGCCACAGACTGAAGAACCAACAGAACTCATATTTGTGCCAGAGGACGCACTAAACTCTGCCCAATAACGAGCCTCTGTAGCTGACCGAGAACTTTCAGTGAAGAAATCATTAACCAAATAAGAACCACTGGCAGACACACAGCTCTACGTATACCCTAATGATCTCAAGAATGAGCCGCAACTATGAACTGTTTTGCTTTTCGAGTATTCCGCGGAGTACTGTCCCGGATGTTGTAAAAAATCTCTGTAAAGATTTAAAATAGCTTAAACGATCTGATTGTGACATTATCACGTTTCCCATTGCTCCAGAGAGAAAGCGAACTAGCATGCTCTCGTTTAACGAATTCGGTTTTAGCGTTTCGGAAATGCTAGCCAGCGGACCAGAGCACTGTAAGAAATCAGATTGCATGTGGCTCTAAGAGTCTTTAGCGTAGAGGTCTAAAGAGTAGAGTAGCACAGATTTAACGTATGGAAACCTGATCGTATCGGTGTTTTTTCCTCTTAGAACACGGTTGAACTTTGTTTTAACAATGGCTAACGCTAGTCAAACACTCGCTTGAGGGTGTTTCCTTCTTACCCAAGCAAGTTGTGCTGGCGGGCCAGGCTAATTCATGTTTGTGTAGACTACGCTGTACTTCTCAGCATATAGACTGCGCTGACGTTTCCCCAAACTTGTTAGCCCCACCATGTTAGCAACAAACTAGCCAGCTAACTGTGATGAGCGATGTATATTTACCTTCTCAAAACAGCAACCTGTAGAGTCAGTGTAATAGATTTAAGAAGCAAATACGTTGGTTGATCTAAAGCAAATACTTGGATATACAGCATAACTCGTTTAAAGGTAAGAAGTGCTGCTTCGTTTATTACTGTTGCTATGAGCGGCCATGTTGGTTTGGCGTCACTTGCTGAACCGAGGGGGCATTTTCTCTGGTTTTCCCTGGTCAGAGCTTGGGAATTATGAGTTACGACCTCTGGTCGAAACCAGCATTTGTTCTATGGATTTATTTGGATGTAGCTACTTAGTTGGGTGCCCTGAGGAAAAAGATTTCACAGTAAACACGTCGACGGTTTGAATTGTATTCATTTTCGGATTAATTATGAAATTTGTCAAATCGATTAAATATTAGGAATTGGATTGTCCAGGGTGAGGGTTCTCCGAGGTGGTGTGAAACAAATTCTGTCAGCAATTTGTTTTCTTAGGTGTCCAGAAACGGCTTGGAAGTGCTGTCAGGTTGAATGGATCCTATAAATAGACTCTTAAAGTGACTAACTAAAAATACCCCTCGACAGACTTCCAATCAATCCAAGAGTGATTGCGGCGTAGGCTGAAGTGGCTAATGCTCGGGCCAGACCCCCTGTCGGGCTCAGCAGTAAGACCTCCCCAACACACACACACACACACACACACACACACTCTTACTGAAGAGTTTTGAGACCCGAGAATTCGATTTCCTTCAAGTTCAGATGACAAGGCCTTTGACTGAATAGTAAAGCTCAAGGCATTGGGGGCGACCAGACACAGCCAGCTGTCTGTATTCATCTACCAACAGACTGATCGATTCTGTTTGCCCTGACTTGTCTAAGTGCAATCTCGCTCTCTGAAAATAATCCTGATTTAAAGTGCACAATTCCTCCAACCCCTCCCTAACACCATTTCACACTGCCACTAGCTCAGTGGAATCGGGCAAGTCAGCCACAGATACATGAATTCCTCATCACGCAATCTGCTGGCTGATCAATAATTCAATTCCGCCTGCGAGAAGAAGGCGTGTCTGGCTCCAATCTCACCTCTACCACCTGGCCTTGGCCCGTAACAAGGTGGACTAACTGTCCTTGAACCAGGCTCTCGTGTGTGTGTGTGTGTGTGTGTGTGTGTGTGTGTGTGTGTGTGTGTGTAAGAGTAAGAGAGACAGAGAGCTTGTGTATTTGTATGTACACGTGGCCCTGACACCCTGCGTGAGCTCTCTCTCTCTCGGCAGGCAGTGTTCGTATATCAAAAGACACCACTCTCATCAGAAGCCAAAGCAGGTAGAGTCGTTTAATTATGAGGACTAGGTGAACAGTAGGGACAGGACTCCTGCTGTACAAGACTTCACCGCGCCTCAGCAGTTCAGTTGGGGACAAGGACGCCGACATCGTCTGTGTCATCCAGCTCGTCTGCTCTTCTCTTCTCTTCTCTTCTCTTCTCTTCTCTTCTCTTCTCTTCGCCAAAACGTGCGTGTTTCTTCAGACCATCCTGAGCTCCTGAGCTCCTGAGCTGACTTTCACTCAAGGCTCGCTAGACCTCTCAGGAAGATTACTTCTCTCTGGAAGTTCAAAGCGTGGACAGTTTCCTTTTCTTGTCTGTGAAAGTCCTCTCTTCGTGTCACTCAGCAGTCGAAGCTCAGCTCAGATGAAACAATGACTGTTTTCAGCTGCTTCCCCACTTTGATAACCACGCTATCTGTGTAAGCAGAGTCCCCCCCTCTCTCTCTCTCTCTCTCTGTCTCTCTCTCTCTCTCTCTCTCTCTCTCTCTCTCGCTCTCTGCCTCCCTTTGTTTGTTTCTTTCTTTTTTTAACTCCCCTATATTAAGCACACAGACAGACGCACACATGCAGGGATGAGAAAGGGAGAGCGCAGGACGAGAAAGACGAGCGTCTTTGTGCATCCTGCCAATAGCTGACTCCAGTCGGCAGTTTGCATCGGAGCTCTTTCTGCATTTACTCGGCGCCTTTGAAATATTACTTGGTCAATTGCGGCCTCCAAGCTTTGTTTTTCACTGCGATGGAAAAAAAAAAAAAACAAGAACGCAAACTTTCACAAGTCCTTCCTCCTCCGTCTGTTTACTGTTCACAGTTTCAGCATCCACCTTCACCCTCAATCTGGCGCAAAACAAAATAAAAACCTAGCGTTTCAAAGAAATGTGGTGGAGATGAATGCCTTAGTGTGTTGTTTGGCTATTTCTTGTAGGTGTTCTTTTTCAGTGGGATTTGTATGGTGAAAGTGAGTTTTTATTTTTATTTATTTTAATTTTATCGTTTTTTTTTTTTTTTTCTGACAAGGCCCCAAGGGAACAGAAACGATCTGAAATAAATTGAACAAAAATTGAGCTTTAAAGGGCAGATCAGCGCCTCCAGTTGTTGAGAGCCATTTGCCGCGGCGATCGGCGATTTAATTAACGAAGTTAGCACAGAGTATTAGTGAGAACGCTCGCATCTGTATTCATGCCACACAGAATAAATAATGAACGATGAGGGTATTATTGTCGCTGGTCGGTAATCATTGGTTTCATTTGGCTGAACAAATTAGATTTTTTTTTTTTTCTTCCCCCTCATCCTGTTAAAATCCAAAAGACGTGCCTCTTATTTGGTACAGTATTGTTTTTCTAATAACAGGTGTGCAGCATGTTTGAGCTATACTCAACCCAACGTGGAAAAAAAAAAAATGTCAGGTTTAGCAAAGCATACCGAAGCAATGTGGTGCTAGAAATGACAAAATATTCTCATGGCACTTGAACCTGGTCTGTCCTCTGTGACTCTTGACTCGCATGCAAGCCTAACATCTACCGTGAACATACGCCCGGTTTAACGAGAGTTGTTCATTTCTTCTTCTCCCCGAACCAAGAGCTTTCCCACGAAACACTGTAGAGATGAGCCGCACTGCCCAGATGAGTCAACTCCTTTTTAATATCCGGATAATTCAATAAAACCTACGCCGCGACTCGATCCGGAATCTGCGCGGCCCCTGATGCCGGCCCAGAGCGTCACAGTTGCTCTTTCCCGTCACATGAAGCCATATTGAAATCTTTGTCGGTGCCCTTTCTTCTGTTTACAGAGCCCAGGACGCAACCAAAGAATGGAAACCAATTAAAGCGCTCGTTGGTCACGCAGCATAGCACGGACGTCTGATTGCAAATTAAAAAAAATAAATAAATAAAAAAGCCGGCGATGAGGTATCATGGTGTTTGTGGCGCGTCGCGATTCAGGCAGATGTCAGAAGGACAGTGTGAGGTGATCAGCATGAGCGCTTCTTAAAATGGCTTGACGGTACTTCGTGTACACAAACACATGCTATCCCAGGCATCTGGTGAATTGACGAAGCCTCTCGGACGTGCAGCAAAAACATTTTAAAGAATACATCCAGTCATTCAACCGCTGAAATAATCAGATGAGTCAGGACTAAGGAGTGACTCATTTGATTCGTTTGAAAGATGCACACTTGTTGTTTTTAAAGTGAAGCTGTGATTCGGCTGCACTGTTTACCCATGTGTTGTTTTTGTTTGTTTGTTTCTTTGTTACAGAAAGTCTCCCGTTTTAAACCGAACCGTTTAAGCAGCCACGTCTGCTTTCGGATTTATTCTCAGACATGAATGAATCGTCTCGCTCGCCGGATTGCCTTCATAGCCCCCCAGATTGTTCCTTTACCTGGCCGTCTTCACCGAGCTGCCAACCGCAGATGGACTACCCCGAATGTGTAAGTCTTTTCGGGATTAGACGCCATCCGTCACTGCCGAGAATTCAAAGTTGCAGCCAGGATCCCTCAGCTGGCACCTGCTGCTGGGGTAATGGTCCCAAAGCCTTCCAGCAAAGAGCTGCGTAAGGATTTTAACCTTAATAGAAATCGTTTTCAGATGTAACGGAAATGGCTTTCGCACGCGCCTCGTCTCTGGAGCAGGTGGTCTTTTCAACAGTCAAGACATTTTTGAAATCGCATCACTAAGACTAGTTTGGAGAGACTGTGGAGATTTACTGTGGCGATTCCCGACACCAAGCAGCACAACATGAAAAAACGGGTCGGCATTTTCTCCCAGTTGCCGGTTGCCAGGCATTATCCAGGACTTTCGCCATCACGTGACAGCTACCACTCTGTTGGAGGTTGAGGGCAAACATGGGCCTCTTCCAAATTACACCAAGCCACCCCACCTGCCAGTACTGACGCACGTGATTGGCTAGAATGGCTGTGGATCATCAGGATTTGAATTAATAGTCTGCAAGGGCAGAACAATAGATGTTTTATTCCATTTAGGAGCCCCAGTTTGCATTTTCTGACTGGAAAGTATTTGTTCTGGGGAAATTGACCTATATATCAGCATCTCTGTGCTGGTTTGTTCGCGTGGACGATTTTGTCTACATTCAAACTATTAAGTATTATTACAGTCGATATTCTGTGTTTTTATTGTCCCGCTTTCGTCTCGCACTGTTGTGTATCTGCACTTTATATACTCTTGTGTACCGTTATGCGTTGCTCCGTGGTCCCGGAGAAACGACACTTTGTTCCAAGCTGTGTAGAGGAATGCCGACAAAAACCCACTTGACTCGGTAAATGTTTCTTTAAGAAGACTTAAAGTACTCATCCCAGGACTCTTATTGACTGCGTTTACACGCACATCAAATTCCGTTTAAGGGCTATATTCGGGTTGCAGCCATATTCCGAATGCGTACGGGAACAGGAATATTCCTGTATACATGCCGTATACACGCACGCGCATCTCTTTTCCCCGCTGTTATTTCCCGGAAGATTCGAGATGCTACCCGTTGCCACGCACAATACCTGGCGGACTGAGCGTGCGCATATATCTCCTCTCGGTGGAGTTTCTGGATAAGGTGTTTACATGCGACAAACTTCCGATTAAAACAGGCGTACTGTACCGTATACCGTAATGATTGATCTGGTGTCATATAGAAGAGGATGGGTTTCTTTCTGACTCCTCTTCCTTCCTCGTGTCATTCCCAGGGCCACCATCACCTCTGGATATAAATCTACATCTGTAAAGTTGCTTTGTGACAATGTCTATTAGTAAAATGGCTTTGAATTGAAATAAACGTGCTGCTAATTTGTGCTCGGGTAGTTCTAAAACGAGCTAGATGCGTGGATTAATAAATTGCTCATTTGTACAGATTTTGCCTCTTTGTGTGTGTGTGTGTGTGTGTGTGTGTGTGTGTGTGTGTGTGAGAGGCTTGCAACAACCTACTGTATGCTAATTTTAAAAAAAGATGAGCGATGACTGTTCTGTGAGCGTTCTGACTCACAGGCACAGGCATTCGCATAGTCCGACAAATGTAGTGACACACAGTCACGTGCGAAAATGTAGCACATTCCCCAGCGTTCGGTCTGGTTTGGCGGAGTTTACTACCGTGTTCACTATCTGACTCGACTCTGTTCGTTTTGCGAGGTGGTCGTTCCGAGCAGTTCCGGCGTCTCACTCTTCTTCTAGGTCCGAGTTCTTTCCGAGCCGTTCCTGCGAAAACAAATTAAACAGGCCACTCCTCCACCTCTCACCCTCTCGCTTGAGAGTCACTCGTGAGCAGGCTCATTCATCACACAGCCAGCGCCTGCCTTTGTTGCCTTCATTAGACTTTTACTTGGCACTCTCATCGGTGGATTAGTAAATCCTCAGGATTTTCCCTATGTTTGTGTAAGAAAGAAAAAACAAAAAGTGGGGCAGAATTATGGAGACATTCGAGTGTGACTCCTTTTACATAACCGAAGGGAAACTTCTTCCCGTTATTATTTCTCTCTTCCCTTGTCTCTCTTTCCCGCAGCATTGTATGTCTGTCCTGCTTCACAATTCGCGTTGCAGCTGCACTCTTGTTCACATTAGTAGCCCACAGGTGTAGGCCCTTTCCTCGCAGACACTTCTGCAATATAAATAAAAGTCTGAAGCCCGGGGTTTTAGTGCTAAGCCTCAGTTCAATGTCAGTGATCACAGGCCTCACACACTGCTAACCAGGCTCCTCATCCAGTTTTTCGGAGATGCATTTGTCTGCTGGTTTCCACTTTTCATTCACTGAGTGGGTATATTTTGAGATCTGAGAAAAAGGCCTGACTAGATTGAAAATCAAAGACCTTGTCATCATCTCTTTAGGGTTGCTTTTGTTGAGTGAAATATACTCCTCTATTTCCCCCTCCCCCCACAACCCATCCTCACTCTGCCTTTTGTTTGTTTTCTCTTCTCTTGGTTTTGAATCTGGCCGAGGATTGATAAGCCAGAATCCATGAAAATCTGAAGTGTGTGTGTGTGTGTGTGTGTGTGTGTGTTAGGGAGGGATGCAGCGGGTGTACTTGTTTATCTACCTCGGCTTCTCCAGATGGTACACAGCAGAAAGAATCTACTTCCTGACACGCTCTCTTTGTCTCCTTTCTCATTATCGCCCGGCTGTGGGTTCTCCTAGGAATCTGGGCGAGTTTTCAGGGCCAGAACACACACATACACACAAACACACACACACACACACATACACACCACATGATGCAGAAAGTGTGATTTATTAGCAGGAGAGACACGAGAGTATAAGCTGTAGATGAAAGCGTGCGTGCTTATATGTTTTGCATAACCCTATGGAGATTCAGGGTGGAGCTGTTACCTACATGAATATGCTAATGTGTACCCAAAAGTGGTAAACATTTTAATATCTCTTGTGGTTTCATATGGTAACTGGTGACTCCTGCTATATAATCTATATGAAGAGTCTCGTGTTTTGCCGCCCAGATAGAGCAGGTTATGAAAAAGCCCTCCTAGCAGATCCAGATGTGCGTCTCATCAGATATGTGCCTGGGCTTGCTCACGTCCACATCATCGAGGCCTGTTTCATGGTCGTTCGTTGACAGGCCTGACCTAATGTCCTCTGGGCTGTTGTGCTGTTTGGCTGCCATGATCGACTTTCGCTTCGTTTTTGCCGCTCCTCCAGCTCCAAATTGATAGACGGTCAATTTGAGCGGCCGAAGATAACGGCATTGTGTCAGTGGCCACCGATCCGGCCGTTATCTACTGCTTCTAGGCTAGCTAACAACCCAGAGAGACCCGTACTGCAATTATTGGCTTCTCTCCTCTGTTGTGCTTACCTTGGCTTGAGGTGTGTTTTGCTACATATCTTTATGCCCCCTCTCGCTATCTCTCATGGGCAGGTTGTCATTGCTGGTGGCATCGCTCCTGAATGGGGGGGGGGGGGTCATGTTTCAAACAATGACATTACCATCTTTATTTGACGCTGTCGCATTCAGTGAGAGGAGTTTCATGGTTCTGACTAGTCCTGATATTATTAAATATCTTAACCTTTTGAATATTCCTTTGCTGACTTCGGTCCTGGAAACCCCCTGCCCTGTCGACACGCAAGATCCAACTGATCAGCTAATTATTAAGTCCTTTAATGAGCCGGAGCGGGTGAGAACTTCAGAACTTCAGGGCAGAGGCTCCGCAGGTCTGGAGTTAACAAGCCCTATTCGATCCGAAGCCGTCTTTGAAATTCATATACTCTATTAGGGGAATGTTCTCTAAATAAAAGCTCACATTTCTTTTCAAGGATTTAATAAGCGAAATAGAATAAGAATCACATGAAATGTTCCTCTGTGGGAAGCAACTTCATTAAATCGAAATAAAGAGAATCAAACCTCGTGTACTTATCATATCGGGTAATAATGCAAGCGCCGTACATATTTAAATCCTTTCCAAGACCTTGAACAGAATGTTCAGTTAAACAGCATTTTAATTTTAACACTTGATTATCAAGATTATGTGTAGTACGTGTTTAAGTTTTCACAAAAAGCGCTTTTTACCAAACCTCCGTGCAGTCAAGCTACAAAAACAATGGACGTCTTTTGCTAGCAACGAGCTAGCCAGCTAGCCGTGATGAGTGATGTATGTTTTCCTCGAACTGTACGGTCAGTGTTCTAGCTTTAACAAGCGAATATGTCTGTATGTTGACTGAACTAAAGTAAATACCTGTGTATATACAGCACACTTTTATTTAACGGTTAAAAAAGTGCTACTTTGTTTAACTGCTGATGCTGTGAGCGGCCATGTTGATTTGACGGCACTCGTTGAACTCGGAGAAGACCGTTCAGAGCTCCCGGGTGCAGAAATGAGGAAAGTGATTTTACTCAGGTACGTTAGCTTACTAGCATGTCCTAGCGCCTACAGCGCCTGCTGTTCTCAAGTCCGTTTCATATCATATGGTGTCCGGGGCGGACCGGCCATCTGGAGCACCGGGAGTTTTCCCAGTGGGCCGCTGGACAATGTGGGCCGGCCCGTTGCTACGTAAATATATAAAGAACGAACGATGGCACACATTTACGTATTCTGTCGGCCAACATGACTCGACTTGATGAATCTATTTAGCGGGCTCAGGCTCACTGCAGCAGTCTAACAGCGCTCGTCAATGCCAAAATGTTTGAGATGGCCAATCAAATCAAAGAGGGCGGGGTTTACTGTTCGCAGAAGTCGAGCCCAAGCAGTAATTCAGCGCGGCGCTTTTTAACGCTTGAATAATGCGAGGTAAGATGTAAGGAGCTGAACATGACGTGGCTGAATACAGCAATATTTGCCAACTGTTTAAAATAAAAATGCTAAACAGGGTGGCCATCTGTCCGATTTTAGGCCGGACAGTCCGGTTTTAAAATACCGTGTCCGTCTGCCGGCACAGCCTTGAGCCGGACGCTTAATTGTCCTCCTTTTAAGATCATCACTACTGTATACTTTATCTAATGGTAGCCTATATAATAAATAAATAAATAAATAAATAAATAGCGGGTACCGTGGTACCGCTCTGTGCTAGAAAGTCCAGGACCACTTTTTAGTCCCAGTCCGCCCCTAGTATGGTGTATTCAAACCGTTTAATCATTTTTTTTGACGGACAGATGCCAACCTTTCTTATATCCGATACAATTCTATTTCTTGATATAAAAGTGCCAAACTGAATAGACGAGCTAATTCTGGTTTGTTGTTCCTCAGCGTATTTTCAATCCGTTTAAAGAATCTCAATGCAGAGTCGAGCAGAACGGGGCCGGTGACGAGGGAGCAGCAGAGGAATTTGAACAGGAGAGAGGAGAGGATGGGCGTGGTCAGGAGACAGGATTCTGATCAGCATTTCAGTGTTCGTAGCAGAGGGCTCTCTCAACTTGTTATATTTTACAGTTGGTCAGTCGATAAGATTTCGTAGGCTTTGCGTACACGCGTGCACCCCTCGAAAGCCTGGAACCACAGAGCCCTCCCCCCACATAACCAATCCCTATTTAACCCCTGGTTACAGAGGTTTCAAACTCACAAAAGTATTCCAGTGTAGGTCAGGTAACAATAAAATTTACCGTGCATAAACATTTTTGTTTAATTTAAAAGAGCTCTTCAGTGTCTGAGATACAAAATGTCTAATTAGTTTACACCTGCTATCAATTAAAGTGACTGATTAACCCCCAAATAAAGTCCAGCTGTTCCTATAGGGTTTTCCCGACATCTTCTTGGTAACATCCAGCTGGATAAGCTATGGGCCACAAAGAGCTTACAGAGCAGGGTACGGGATCTCATTGTTGAAAAATATCAATCAGGAGAGGGTTACAAAAAAAATCGGATGTACAGGTGCATCTCGAAAAATTAGAATATCGTGGAAAAGTAATATAATTCAAAAAGTGGAACTTTAGTATATTCTAGATTCATTACACACAAAGTGAAATATTTCAAGGCTTTTTTTTTTTTTTTTTTTTTTTTAAATCTTGATGATTGCGGCTTACAGCTCATGGAAATGAGATACCGGAAAAATCCAGTATCTCAAAAATATTAGAGTAAAGAATGTATAATACGGCGATGTGGACCTGAGAAGACTCTAATCAGCTAATTAACTCAAAACACCTTTTTACTCAAAGCACCGTCACTCAGTGGCCCAAAGTCCTCTTTTCAGATGAAAGTAAATGTTGCATTTCATTTGGAAATCAAGGTCCCAGAGTCTGGAGGAAGACTGGAGAGGCACAGAATCCAAGTTGCTTGAAGTCCAGTGTGAAGTTTCCACAGTCAGTGATGATTTGGGGTGCCATGTCATCTGCTGGTGTCGGTCCACTCTGTTTTCTCCAGTCGAGAGTCGATGCAGCGTCTACCAGGAGATTTTAGAGCACTTCATGCTTCCATCTGCTGACCAGCTTTATGGAGATGCTGATTTCCTTTTCCAGCAGGACTTGGCACCTGCCCACAGAGCCAAAACTACTAGTAACTGGTTTGCTGACCATGGTGTTACTGTGCTTGATCGGCCAGCCGACTCGCCTGACCTGAATTTTGTCAAGAGGAAGATGAGAGACACCAGACCCGACGATACAGACGAGCCGAAGGCCGCTATCAAAGCAACCTGGGCTTCCATAACACCTCAGCAGTGCCACAGGCTGATCGCCTCCATGCCACGCCCCACTGATCCAGTAATTCGTGTAAAAGGAGCCCCGACCGAGTATTGAGTGCATAAATGAACATACTTTCCAGAAGGTCGACATTTCTGTATTATAAATTCTTTATTCTAATATTTTGAGATACTGGATTTTTGATTTCCATGAGCTGTAAGCCGTAATCATCAACATTAAAACAAAAAATGCTTGAAATATTTCACTTTATGTTTAATGAATCTAGAATATATGAAAGTTCCACTTTTTGAATCGAATTATTTATTTATTTAATTGTACATCACGAAAACCTGCCATTTTAACACGGGTATGTGGACGTTTTATATCCACTGTAACATCTTTGCTGACTTATTCTGTATTAGTCTTGTGTTTGTCCAATTAAATGCTCTCTATACAGACATGCTATATGTCCCGTCCCTTTACAGTAGTAGCTTGTTAGCAGCAAACACAGTTTGTTGGTGTGTTTTTACCTCAACAATCCTGTGGTTGAGAAAAATGGTTGGTTTATTCAGTTCAGAGAGGGAAGAATTTCTGCAAGTTATGTGACGAGCACTTTTCGGATGCGTGTTTCACCAACTTGGGGCTGCTCAGTGCTGGAATGTCGCTAACTCGCACTGATCGAGAATGTGATTGTCTTTATACAGAATCAAGGCTTCTCCATCAGTGATATTGAGGGAAATCATTTTATCCACCACACCTCTCCGTCACCATCAGCATCGCTGGCACTCAACCTCGGGTCAGGCATGCAAGTCATAACTCCAAAAACGCACAGCGACTCGTTGTCAAGGATGTTGTCCTCGTTAAATTGGACAGGCGTGGGTGAAGGAGGTGCTGAGAAATCCTCCACAGTTGAAAATGGCTCTCATTAATACCCTTTGCCGTTCCATATTTAGCTCGTTCACTAAGCCACTGCCATACTGGTATGCGTCTTAAAATCAGTCAAGCACTTCGACATGCTAGCACTTACGAAGAAATACGGCATCATGGAGCTCGCTTTGTGCACAGGGGAATTGTCGTGCCGGAACAGGTTCGGCCCTCTTAGTTCTAGTGAAGGCAAATTGTAAAGCTACAGCATACAAAGACATTCTATACAGTTGGGTGCTTCCAACTTTGTGGCAACAGTTTGGGGAAGAACCACATATGGGTGTGCTTACAGTGTCCTCCCCCAGTCCATAGACGTGTTGTAGGCTGATTGGCATTTCCAAATTGTTCGTAGTGTGTGAGTGAGTGTGTGTACGATTGTCCCCTGCCATGGGCCGGCCCCCTGTCCAGGATGTCCCCCGCCTCGTGCCCTGAGTTCCCTGGGATAGACTCCGGGCTCCCCGCAACCCTGCGTAGGATAATCGGTACAGAAAATCGATGGACGGATGGAACCCCGGAATGTACTCTAGAAAAGAATAACTGTGTTGAAAGATATTTAGTCCAAGAAAAGGCTGAATTGATTTGATTTCAAGCAGCTTAATAATTCATGAACTGGTACAGACGGGTGACACATTAAAGGGCGGGGGGGCGGATCAGTGGCTTTGTTCTATAACATTATTCTGACGGATCACCTCTGGAAACAATTCTATCCTGATGGGAGGTTGTTATTTATTTATTTATTTATAGCATGACCATGTCCACATCCACAAGACAGCAAAGGCCCGGGAACAAATCCCAACCCAGATGAAATTAGCACATTAACATGACTGGTCCACATATATCAACACACGTATATCAACATTCATGCCCAGTGAGTTGCTTCCTTTTGTTTTCTGTCTCCTTTGGGTGTGCTCATGCTCCCTGTCTTCCATAAATATTCAAGCCCATGTGCAGGCCCTAACTTTTCATTCAGCAGGCATACTAGTCCTAGTGCAGTGCGAGTCCTGCTTTCCCACTGCGCTTCTCCCCATACTCTACTCCCAACCTTTCACACATGACTTCTCTCACTTCTTTCTTCTTAGCTAAGAGCTAGTGAGGCTGTCTCTCCCGTGGAGCCCTGTACTGCCTCGTCTTTGACTGCAGACTGTGTTATGATTCCCCGACAGGATGTGATCGTACCGAGATAGAGTAGATAGGGAGTACAGCCCTCGTGTTCGACGACTTCTTTACTAGTAAAGAAGAACGCCGTAATTGCTTACAGTGGCGCGGTGCTTTGGTTCA